>JAODAL010008725.1:0-115619 GCA_025379985.1 Phyllomedusa bahiana | reverse complement strand
CCTATTTCCCTAGACCAAAAAAACTTATTCTCGCAGCTCCTGATCGGGGTATCCAGATACTAAAAACCCTTTAAAACCTACCGCTCAGAGCTGTTGTTGCACAGCTCCTTCTTGACCAAACTCAAGACATAAATTTGGGGACATCCTGTGACTATCTTGCACCTCATGACTCAAAGGGATCCCAGCAACCTCACATTACAAACCCAAAGAACTCTTCGGCTACCAATGCTCATTACGATGCCTGCGAATGTCACCTTGAAGAGATGCACTACCTTCATCCGGCCACCCTGCTTCCTCTCTCAAGGGGGGAAGATGAAGATCTGACTTTCACAGATGATGAGAATCACACAGCAACAGATTGATCCTCTCCATGACTGCCTTGAACAAATGGAAGTTGAAACCTCCCATCTTCCTACTGTCTCTACATCCAAGGCGGGAGGATCCAGATTATGTCTCTATACGGATGGATCCAGGTTTGCAGATGACCGAGGACGATTCCATACAGGATTTGCTGTGGTACCTTGCATGAAAACCGTAAAGGCTGTTTCTTTACCTTCTAGGATGTCACCCAAAAGTCGCAGACCTCAGGGCTGTGACGAAGCTTGCAAGCTTGACAAAGGGAAATCTGTAAATATATACACCAACTCAGCCTACACGTATGGAGTCAGTCTCAATTGGGCCCTGCGGGGTTTCCAGTCAGCTAGTGGAAACGCCAATCAAGAACAATGAAGTCATACAAGCCTTAATGGACGTCTCCAGTTGCCTGCCAAGGAGCTGTCCTAAAGATCAGAGCGCATGAAGCATAGAGACAGAGGAAGCGAAAGGCATTTACAACGCTTATCAGGTTTTGACAGAGCGACAGCAAGCAGTTGCATGTTTCTGCCACTAAGTGAGCTATACAGAAGATCCACAAGCAACACGCCACCAAGGGTTCCTTGGCTTGGTGGGATAAGAGCCATCCGTTTATGCTGTCAGCCACAAGTATGCGGTTGGCAGCCGTCTATAGCCATTTCTGGGTTGGCTCTTATTGGGAGTAGGCAATGTGTTGGGTGGGTGTCTACTCCCCGTTTCCAGAGCAGGTTTTTGGCATGGCCCTGGAGGCCTACAAAAGCCTGCTGCTTCAGGTAATCAGGGGCGTGGGCCCGCTACCTGCAGAGTGGAGCAGCAGAGGAGCTGTCAAGAGGCTCTGGCCCCAGAGGCTTGAGGGAAACTGGAACCCGTGATGCTGGTGACATGATTGCTGGTGGTGCTGGATGGTAGATCCAGACCACAGGGTTAGAGAGGCAATACAGTATATGTTTAGTTAGTGGCTGGACGGGCCAGGGTAGTTTTGTACTTTTCTGTGTACGGCTGTACGTTTATCCTGAGCCCAAATAAAACTGGTTTAGGCCATTAAAACCCAAGAGCCTGCAGTTGGAGTGCCTTAATGTTGAAGTCAATTTGTGCCATTCCGTTTACCAAAGTGGCGATCCCAGAGCTGAAAACCCCCTGAGACTGTCCAAATGGCGGCTGACGAGTGTGAGTCTTACAATTGGTGGAGGATGCCGTGGGCAGTAATTGGCACAATTGAGTTGGCGCAGTTTTTTGGGACAAGTTGTTACCTGAAGTGGGGCCCGGTGAAGTCTTGCCACAGCGAGATTTAAAGGGGCCAGAAGCCTAAAATTGTGCTGCTTAAAGAAAACTGATGTTGTTGGTGAAATTTTTTCATTTGGCCATGGAGGAACTCCTTTCCCAGCTGATGCAGTCCATGAAGGAGTCTGAGCAGCTGACTACCACCATGCGGGAGGATTTAAAAAAAGGCCCCAGGCACAGCTGAAGACCGAGAGAGAGCGGGGTCACCAAGGGAGTTGCCAAAATAGGAGAGCCCGACTGCTGTACAGAGGGCAATGTGGAAATGACTGCAGGGGAAATGTGGAGGTTTCCTTACAGCGTTTGAGCTTTTGGCGTAAGCGGAGGCTACCCCAGAAAGGGGGCAATTCCGGGTGCCCTATTTACTGGCAGAACCCAAGGGTGTTTGGTTTTTTATCCCTGGGGACAGAAAACTACTCCAAACTTAAGGGGGAAATTGGGATTTGGGGGTTAAAAAGGGACTGTGATGCCCAAAGAGGTTAAAAAGCCAGAAGGGGAAAATCTTTGCTAGGGCAAAACCTGAGGACTCCCGGCGCATGCCCTGTGGCCGGGAGCCGATAACCCATGAAGAAGGGGTCCCCCTTTCCCGGGGAAGAATTCCCGGGGCCCTTGTCTCCTTGCCCCGGGGGAACCACTTTTCACAGGGGGCCTGTTACTACCAAAAAAGAGGGAGCCCTGTTGGAGGGTGCCACAAGTGAGAATGTCTCATGACTTCCCTCCAGGAAGGCCCAAAAGGGCACGCGGCAAGCCCTGGACTTTAGGGGAATGGCCCCCCCCCGGGGGACATGGACATCCAAGCAATCCCGCTGAATCAGCCATCAAAAGGTAAGACGCCCCCAGGGGATTGGGTTATGTGCTATGGGGGTGGTATATACGATATATTGAGGGCTGGCGGGGTAGGGAGTTCCAAAATGCTGACAAGCCAAAATCCCGAAGCATACGCAATTTTAAAGGGCTTGGGGTTTCCTTTAAGCAATGGTGCATATTTAAAATGCTATAATGTTTAAATAATTGTAAATCCAGCCCTGTCACCAGTCTCAGGGGCGTTAGCTTTAGACAAAATTAGCCCCCCGTTAGTGGCCCTGGGTGAACAACAGCTAGAGGGGGTTCAGCTGCAAAATGGCCAAGGGCGATGCTAAAGCGGAGCAGGGTTAGCTCAGGGGCGGGCCCAGTGGCAAAAATGCAAAGGTGAAAAGGGGTGCTGCAGGCAGGCACAGTGGGGAAATTTTTCCTAGTGTGCCTCAGAGGTCATAGGGGAACAGCACAAGTAAAACAGGGGACGTTGTCCTGTAGGGGTAGCCCCAGTTATGTTCTCCTTGTTGGGCCCCGAGAGACTTGCTGCTTAATGGGGAAAACTGCAAATGTGTTTCCTGAATAGAAACGGCCTCTTCATGAAACTCACCACAGTGACGGGGGGCCCTGTAATGGGTAGATTTATTTCCATTGCGCTACCTTCACCAGGTCGAATCAAGCTAATCACCCCACAAACTTCCCAGCCCCCCAAATTACCCTCCACCCCCTTCCTTCAAATCAAAAAGAATCGGGGGGGAAAAAATTGATTTAACAGATTTCTAAAAAAAAGAAAATGTTTTACGGGCCCCTCATTTTCCTCAGACAAAAAGAAAATACACTCCTTAAAGGGAAATGGACCCGGGTCAGCAACAAAATTAAAGGATTACTGAAACTTTAATAGAAAGGTAAAATTGCTTACATGAAAAACACAATAACAATACATACATCCCAAAATCATTATGAAAATAAAAGGGATAAATGCTTAAAAGATTTCACCAACAAGTTTCAGCTTTAACCAATTGGATAAAAAAATGGAACACACTCAATCAGAAATTTAAACCCCCTATGAACACAGATTTGAGTTGGCACGTGCTTTAAGGGCCCCCCGAAACTTTCAGGTTCCCCACCTCTCTCATAATTGCCTACTCTTTTACGGGCGGAAAAATAATGAGGTGGCTGGACACTTGATTGTCTTATGAGGGTGGTTGCTCACTTCGCTACAAGAGGGCAATCACGGACTGCGCTTTCTGGGGAGCGGATCAATGAAAGTTTTATTGTTGCGGGGGGGGGGTCAAAGGTGACATCTGTTATAATTTTGGAGGGGAATTTTTTTTGTTACAGTCGTAAAAATGTCATTAATTCAGGTAATCAGATATGCACTGGGCTGTAACCCACGGTTAATAATTGTCCAAAGGGACTTTCGTTTGTTCACATCACATGCTACACTTTCCCAATTCCCCCGATTAGGGGGGGGCTTACACTCTAAGAAATGTTTTAAGGACTAATAAAAAAACATTTAATTTTCAGTGTGCTACATCACCTCCCCCTTTTGGAGTGGGTGGGGGACTGGCTCACCTGCCATCTCCTGAGCCCACCTCCGCCTCAGTCTTCCCCTGGTGAGAGAAACCATCGGCATTACCACGCTCAATGCCCTGTCTGTATCTGAGCTATCAGATATCGGGCGTTGGAGGACTTCTGCTGGGCGGTACATAAAACACGTTACCTGTGGGGACACATCACCTCTATGACTGGGATCTAAAGCCCTTACCACTTCAACCCCGGGAAATAACCTGGCAAGATTACCCCACAGTTTGGCTTGGATCCAACAGCTTGGGAAAGGTCACCATTACACTCCATGGGTTGGATACACCCATAGGGCAGCAGGAGCATACATAAAGGTTTGGATACACTCCTACTGTGCACAACAGATTGACATGCATCATTGGCTCAGGCAAATCCACTGAGCTGTTGGTATCATGGACAACAGACTCAGGGATGGCCATCCCCCACATTACCTCTGGGATACACCCCCAGGCTTAGATACATTATTATCGTCTACAACGTCGAGACACCCAGGCTGGATACAACATTGTCCATAACATCGGGGAAAACCCCTCGGTTGGATAAATCATTATTGTCCAACATCCGAGTCTTGCTGGCAAGCTTAGATACAGGGGACCCATTATAGCGGGTGTTCAGCAAGGTTCAAACATTTCCCGAATATCTGTGGGCGGGGACACATCGGGCCCAAAACACACCTTAGGTAAATTGATGTCTGGCCCAACCAGCCTAAAACCCCGTAACATCCACACAACGGGCTGAGATACATCACGGCCTCTAACGGGCCTGTGTTCATCCCAGGGTTAGATACATCAGATCACAGCAATATCAAAATTTTAATAGTAAAAAACATTTCTCCTCATTCGGAGGGCCTTAAAGGGGAGGAGGGGGTACTAAGGATATCCCGTTTTCCCCCATGGGTTTAGGGCCACACATCAGGGGGGCTCATCGGGGATTCAAAATTTCTTTAGATCTGATTTGGCCCCGTTCCCATGCATCTATTTCAGACCCGCAGGGGCACGTCTGGGGGGGCCTCCTCCCCCCTTGATTGAAATGGAAGCTGTGGAGCTGTGACTTCAAGAAGGAGGGGTTGAGGGGGCTGCAGACTTTTCCACCTCAGCCTGAAATTTTTGATCTCTGCAGAAAGATTTCGCCTTGGGCTGGTCACCCACACACAAAGCGGGATTTGAAAGGATCCTGATAGGGGGGTAAGGGGTGAAAAATGGCAGTCATTTTGACATGGGACATTCAGTGGGCATCTTCAGGGGGGTAATCCAAGTCAATTTCCCTTCAAAACCCCCCCTACCGGGCATTTTCCCAAAAGTTTTGCACAGTCTCCGTGGGGAATCAATATCGGGTTGCTGGGGGGGCCCTTTGGAGTGGGAGCTGAACATAATTCACTTGCATCACCCCCAAATCCAAACCCGAGAACAAGGGACGGATATTATTATTTTATTATTTTTTTTAAAGCGCCCGATTCCAGGGCGCGTACATTCGAGGGGTTAATACATTAATACTCAAAACGAGTCATGCTAATGAAATTGGGGACGAAAGAGGGGAGAGGACCCTACCCCCGAGGCTTTTCAAACTACAAGGGGGGGAAAGAGACAGGATGTGAGGGCAGACATGTCTGTGAGGAAGTATGCAAAGTTTAGTGAAGTTATAGGCAAAGCCTGAAGAAAATGGGTTTTTCAGGTTTGCGTTTATGAAGCTGGTGAAAGTGGAGGTGAGTCATGATGTGTTGGGGCAGTGAGTTCCAGAGTGGGGTAGAAGCACGGGAGAGAAGTGCTTGGAAGACGGTTTGTGTGAGGACTGATAAGGGGAGAGCAGAGGATAAGGTCCTGTGAGGGAGCGAAGGAGTGCGTGGGGGGAGATATTTGGAAATAAGGGCAAGATTATGGAGGGAAGGTCATGGAGACGCCTTGTAGGTCATGTTAGTAGCCTTGAAATGAATTCGCTGGTCAATGGGAAGCCAGTGAAGGAATTTGGCAGAGGGAGAGGCAAGAGGTAGGCGAGGAGAGAGGGTGAATAAGACGGGCAGCAGAGTTAAGGATGGATTGAGAGGGGAGCGAGGGTGCTAGCTGTGAGGCCACTTGAGAGAGGATGTGCAGTAGTCTAGGCGGGAGTTGACAAGAAGGCATGGCGCAGCAATTTTGTAGGGTCATAGCCAAGGAATGAGCGGATGCGAGAGATGGTTTTCAGGTGGGAGGCGGCACGGCAGAGGTGAGGGTTGGATGTGTGTTATGAAAGATAAAAGCAGAGTCTAGGATTACCGCCAAGTACAGCGGACATTGTGTGTACCAGAAAGTGGTAGAGAACGTTGACTGTAATATAAAGAGATCAGGGGCAGGGGTAGAGTTGGATGGTGGAAAGATGATGAGTTCTGTTTTCTCCACATTCTAGTTTTAGGAGACGTGATGAGAAGAAGGAGGAACTAGAGAGGACAGACAGTCAGGGATCCGGGAGATAGTAGAATGACATCTGGGCCAGAATGTAGAGTTTGGTATCATCACATAACAGGTGTAATGAAAGCAAGTGAGGCTATGAGCGGAACCCAGATGCCAAGGGTGTAATAGAGAAAAGTAGTGACGCCAGGACTGACCCTGGGGAACACCAACGAGATGGCTGGGGGGGGAGGTGGAGCCAGAATAGAGACGCTGAAAGTCCGGAATCAGGTGAGTACGAGAGATCCAGGAAAGACCCAGTCCGTGATGCCGAGGGAGGAGAGGAATTAGTAGCATGTAGGGAATGGTCGACAGTGTCAAAGGCAGAGGACAGTCCAGAGGAGGAGCAGCAGAGTAGTGGCATGGAGCTCTTAGCAGTTACTAGATCATTAGTGACTTTGTTAGGGCAGTTTCGTAGAGGTGGTGGGAGTCGAAAACCAGATGTAGTGGTCAAAGAAGAGAGTTGGAGGAGAGGTGGGAGACAGGCTGAAGATAGACGTGGCTGCTGCGAGGATTTGGAATCAAAAGGGAGCAGTGAGAGGGCGATAGTTTGACAGAAGAAGAGGGTCAAGGGTTTTGTTTTTTTTTTTGATTGGAGTGGATAGTAGCATAGTTTAAAGGCAAAGGGAAGATGCCAGAGGTTATTGATAGGTTGAAAGAGATGGTGATGCTGGGATGAATAGAAAGCACGAGGTCTGGGGATGAAGTGGGATGGCAGTGGTCAAGACTACAGGTAGTGAGGTTGGATTTGGACAGTAAGGAGGAGAGCGTGTCATGAGTGACCGTCGGGGAAGCAAGTTTAAGGTGGAAGAGCCAGTTGCAAGGTAAGGAGGGTTGGTGGGGACTGTGGGGGGGGGGGGGGGGGGGGGGGGGGGTGGCCTGAAGCTTTTCTCTGATGAGGTTATCTTCTGGAGGAAGTGAATAGGCAAAGTCATAGTCTGCAGAAAGGAGGGATGGGGGAGGAGTGTTTTTGGTGGACGGAGAAGAAGTTTGAAAGGTTTTGAAATAATTGTCTGGGTTGTGGACAGGGGAGGATATGAGAGTGGTGAAATAGTTCTGTTTGGCTGAGCGAGTGCGGACTTAAATGTCTGCAGTGAGTGTTTTTGTATACAGGCAAAGTCATCAAATGGATGAGTTTTTCTTCGCAGCGGCGTTCACTATTCTGGAAGCTCGCCCGCAGCTTTTGGTAGGACTCTGTGTGCCAGGGTTGTCTTATGATTTTGGCGGGTTCTGTTGTGTGTAGAGGAGCGACTGAGTCAAGGGCGGTGATGATATGTATGGTTTAGAAATGGTGGCTGCGTCTGGGGTCATTAATGGGGAGAATAGTGGAAAGATGTAAGAAGTCAGAGAGAGTGTGAGTGTTGAGGTTTTGTAGATTCCTGCGAGGGTCGTGAACTGGATAAAAAAAAAAGGGGGGGGGGGGGGGTGGGGGGTGGGGGGGGGGGGGGGGGGGGTGTGTGTTTTAAAATAAAAAATATTAGGGTATATTTTTTTTTATAAAAAAAAAATTTTGGAAAAAAAAAAAAAAAATGAGACGGAAAGAGCAGTTGGGGAGAGATAGTGGTGAAGGTAAGCAGTTTGTGGTCAGATATAGGTGGTGGATAGTTAGAGATGTCAGATAGGGGGCGAGGCGGTGAAAATGAGGTCCAGTGTGGTGTCCATCTTTGTGAGTGGCTCCTGGTCCATTGTGTAGAGGTTGAAGGAGAGCAAGTGAAAGAGTTTGTTGGAAGCAGAGTGGGTTGTCGATTGTCGGGATGTTAATAGTCTCCCATGATGATAGTGGGATGTCGTGAAAGAAGTGGAGAAGCCAGGAAGCAAAGTGGTCAAGCAAAGGCAGTGCAGGGCCTGGCGGTCGTAGACAACAGCCACTTGGAGTCCGGAGGGGGCGTAGATGCGGACAGATGCACTTCAAATGGAAAGTAGTGTGAGGGTAGCAAGTGGAACGGGGACAAGGAGCAGGTGTCAGACAGGAGGAGCCGACACCTCCGCCATGCTTGTTACCAACAGGGCGAGGAGTGTGGGGTAAGTTGGAGGCCGCTAAAAGAGAGTGTGCGGCAGGTGAGACTGTGTCAGAGGGGGTCAGCCCAGGTTTCAGTTCAGACCAAGGAAGAGTAGGTGCGTGAGAGAACAAAGTCAGTATGTATAGAGTTTTATTACTACAGACCGCAAGGCATTTCTCCAGAGATGCCCAAGGAAGGTTTGGGGGAGCCACGGGTCAAGAGGGATTTGTATCTGGTTTGAAGGATTAGCGGAATTAAGTAGTGGTGAGTCAGTCGAGGAGGCAGATGTGGGAATGGTGCTGGGGGCTCCTGGTTGGGGGATATTCCCCCCGAAGCGCAGAAGGAGCAGTGAAAGGGTGATATGGCAGTAGATAGACTGTAGTGGTAGCAGGTATGTTTGGGCGAGGGCATTAACAGTGAGGAAGAGGTTGGCGGCAGACAGGTGTGAGGGTAAATGCAGGGGGAGATGTAGATTCATTGTCCACGAGATTAGGTGATAAGCAAGTAAGTGTGAGGAGAGTGGAGGATAGCGATGATGAGAGGAAAAGAAGAGCATAAGTGTTAGATCACAGTTGGACAGTTAGATGTCTGAGGCTGGGACAAGGTATGAGGCGCTCTCTGGCTGGACAGGTTGATGGAGGCGCTCTCTGGCTGGGACAGGTGTGATGGAGGCGCTCTCACCTCATGCTGGGACAGTTGAGATAGGCGCTTCTGGCCTGGGACAGTTGAGGAGGAGCGCTCTCTGCTGGTACAGTTGATGGAGGCGCTCTCGGGATGGGACAGTTGATGGAGCGCGCTCTTCTGGCTGGGACAGTTGATGGAGGCGCTCTCGGCTGGGACATGATGGAGGCGTCTCTCATGGCTGCGGGGACAGTTGATGGAGGCGGCCCTGGCTGGGACAGTTGATGGAGGCGCTCTCTGCTGGACAGGTGATGGAGCAGTCTCTGGCTGGGACAGGTGACTGTGGGGCATCTCTGAGCTAGGACTGGTGATAGGAGCAGTCCTCTGGCTGGGACAGGGAATGGAGGCAGTCTCTGGCTGGGACAGATGATGGAGGGCAGTCCTCTGGCTGGGACGGTTGTATGGAGCACTCTCTGGCTTGGACGTTGAATGAGGCGCTCTCCTTGGCTGGGACGGTTTGATGGAGGCAGCTCTCTGGCTAGGGACGGTTTTGATGGAGGTTCTTCTCTGGCTTGGGACCGGTTGATGAGGCTCTCTCTGGCTGGGACGGTTGATGGAGGCGCTCTCTGCGTGGGACGGTTGTGGAGGCGCCTCTGGCTTGGAGACTGTTGATGAGGCGCTCTCTGGCTGGGACGGTTGATGAGGCGCTCTCCTGGCCTGGGACAGATGAAATGAGGCGCTCTCTGACTAGGACGGTTGATGGAAGGCGCTCAAGGTGAGTAAAAATTATATTTTTTTTTTTTTATCTTGCAACTGTATTAACAGATGTATGAGACAGAGTCTGCTGGAATGCAAGTCTGCTGTGGGAGAGTCTGTCTTTTACAGGGGACTTTGCGCGAGCGGGAGGAAATTGGCAGGCTTTATTATGATAAGAGACCATGCACTATGTTAACTGACGGGGTCTGGCGAGTATAGGAGTTAACCTACACCGCAGACCAATGCATTGCTGGGAGTTCCCTGACTGAAATGCCGGATGTGCTGCCAGCAGACAAGCACGTCAGAGCTTAGAAGGCACAAGCGCATCAGAGAATCGCAGTCTCAGGCAGCTGCTCCAAGCTCCAAGTTGGAAGGACAGTCAATGTGAAGCTGTAGAAGGATGCCAAGACTGTGATGGCACCAACAGCTCAGTCATTTTCCCCAACTTGCCTCAGGTCAGAGTTAAGCTGGCCAGTGCTAGAAAGGCAAAGGATTAGTGCATCCACAAGTCTTAGTAGCCCAGGGACCCAGAGATAGCAAAGTGAGCTCCTGAAAGTCTGTGTACAGTGCTGCAGGCAAAACAGAGGGGAGTGCCATAAAGGAGTGTTACCTGCTGGCTGCACTTGACTGGTTAGGCCGCAGATACAGAGCACGATGGATCTAGTTCTGTACTGTTGTATGTCGGTCACCGAGGCCTCAAAACGTTACTCAGGAGTCAGGCAACAGATCTTCTGAACCCAGCAGGTGATAGGCAGGGTTATGGAGGTTTAATTGAGAGCATAATGAGGAGTATTCAGCAAGAGCCTTCACTAAGCAGAAGCAACTGCCGTGGGTGGGGGCTAATATATATAAATGTTTACCAAAACAAAGTACAGTATTTTTTCTGTCCCATTCCAGTTTTTGTACTGAATTCCCCTAATCAACATGCACAGATTGCTAAATAAGCACCTAAAACTTCCCTGTAATTAAATGGTCTCCTTCAATTCAAGTTCCATATATTGGAGCGGTGGGCGCTGCATTTTGAACACAACTGGTGTAACACAAAACTGGATTCAAACCACCCGTTTATACTTCATAGTGTTTTGGATCGTCACTGCGCTGTCCTCCTCAACGTCTTTGTATGCAGAGGCTGACCGCTCGCCAAAAAAACCTCCCTGCCGACTCTCCACCATCAATACTGCAAGAAGAGGGGATGTGTGAGCCCCATCTCTTCGTTGCCAAGTAGCTGCTGACTGTCCTCAAATTGTTCGTACCTCGCTGTAATTGTGGCCTAGCCCAGACCACATACTAGTTCTCTGGCTGAGGGACCTGAACGGACAAGAGGCGGGTGAGGACAGTTAGTGCGCCCCGCCTGTTTCCCGGGCATGCAACGAAGAGTTGTATTCTCCACCGAACCCACCGACTGTTTTGGCTCGGGTAGCTCAGATGTCATCTTTGGGGGATGAAGATTGATGACCTAACTCAAAACCAATCAGAACCCTTAGTTGCTGATCACACACGGCCGCTACATACACCACAGCAATTTCTGCCTCACGAGTCACTCCCGCTGCGACTCCCTTTACTGTGCTGTCGACCTTTGCCTGCTCCAGGAATGTCGTGTGCCACTGCCACTCGCATGGAAGAGCCTGCCACCTCTCTGCATGACATATATACTTGTTTGTTCATTAATGTACAGACTCTGTTTATGTACGATATCTGTATAGGATAAATACACACCCCTGCTATTTGACTCCAAATGAACCCACTACCATGCTTGGGTAACCCTTGGATATAAATTGCGCTCCACAAATGGTCAGGACAAAATGTAGCTTGTATGTGCCGTTTAAAACTCTGTGGTATTTTACTGAATAGAAAGACAAACAGGGCCATAATTAACCTTCGGATATGAATTATGCTAAAGAAACACCGTTTCTTTTACTGACTACAACAGCAGAAAAACACTTAATTAACCTTTGGATGTAAATTGCGCAAAACTATATGAGGAGTGTCCCCCCCCCACCCCATATATTACCAGCTTTGTAGCTGTTAAACGCCGTGATAGTTTTACTGACCGCACAACAGCAAAAAAAAAAACTAAATTAACCTCGGATATGATTTTATTGCTACAGGCAAAATTTTCTTTGCGTTGAAAAACACTGTTTATTTTACTGACTACAACTGCAGAAAAAACGCTCATAATTAACCCTTGGATCAATTGCGCAAAGAAATGAGCATGCCAAAATTACCAGCCTATGTGGCGTGTTATAAAGACGTGTATTTTACTGACACAACAGCAGAAAAAAACTTAATTAACCCTTGGAATCTAAATTTGCGCAAAAGAAAGGAGGTGCAATAAATTACAAGCTTTGCTAGCAGTTACAAAACGACGTTATTTTACTGACCACAGCAGCAGAGAAAAACTTAATTAATCTTCAGATATGATTTATGGTACAGGCAAAATCTCTTCTTTGCCGTTGAAAAACACCGTTTCTTTTACTGACTTCAACAGCAGAAAAACGCTTACTTTAACCATTGATCCTAATATTGCGTAAATAAAAAAAGTAAAAAAAAGAAATGAGCTGCGCAAACAGTACCAGCTATGTACGGTGTAAAACAAAGTGTATTTTACTATGACCACAACAGCAGAAAAACACTTAATTAACCCATTGGATCTAATTGCGCAAAAAGAAAATGAGGTGCCAAAAATTACCTCAGCTTTGTAGCGTGTTAAAACAAAGTGTATTTTACTGACCACAACACAGAAAAAACTTAATTAACCCCTTGGATCTAAATTGCGCAACAAGAAATGAGTGTCAAAAATTACCAGCTTTGTAGCATGTTAAAACGACGTGTAGTTTACTGACCACCACAGAGAGAAAAACTTATAATCTTCAATTTGATTTATGTACAGGCAAAATTTCATTCTTTGCCGTTTGAAAAACACCGTATCTTTTACGGACTAACAACACAAGAAAAACCCGCTTTACTTAACCCATTGGATCTAAATTGCGCAAAAGAAATGAGCTGCCAAATCTTACCACTTATGTAGCGTTTAAAACGAACGTGTATTTTAACTGACCACATACAGCAGAAAAACTCTTAAATTAACCCGTGCTCTAATTCGCAAAATGAATTGAGGAGTCCAAAAATTACCAGCTTTGTAGCGTGTTAAAACAAAGTTATTTTTTAACTTTACTGACCACAACAGTCAAAAAAACTTGAAAATTAACCCTTGGATCTAAATTGCGGCAAAAGAAATGAGGTGGCAAAAATTACCACTTTGTAGCATGTTAAAACGACCGTATTTTACTGATCCACAACAAAGCAAAAAAAACTTAATTAATCTCAGCATATGATTTATGGGTTACAGCGCAAAATAATTCTTCTTTGACCGTTGAAAAAACACCTTCTTTTTCTTTTACTGACTTACAACAGCAGAAAAACTCTTATCTTAACCCTTGATCTAAATTGGCGCAAAAAGAAATGACTGCCAAACATTACCACTATGGTACGTGTTAAAAACGACGTGTATTTTACTGACCACAACAGCAGAAAAACACTTAATTAACCCTTTGGATCTAAATTGCGCAAAAGAAATGAGGTGCCAAAAAATTACAGCTTTGTAGCGTGTTTGAAACAAAGTGTATTTACTGACCACAACAGCAGAAAAAACTTAATAAAACGCCTTGGATCTAAAATTGCTCAAAAGAAATGAGGTGCAAAAAATTACAGCTTTGTAGCAGGTTAAAAACGACGTGTAATTTTACTGACCACAACAGCAGAGAAAAACTTAATTAATCTTCAGATATGATTTATGGTACAGGCAATATTTCTTCTTTGCCGTTGAAAAACACCGTTTCTTTTACTGACTACAACAGCAGAAAAACGCTTACTTAACCCTTGGATCTAAATTGCGCAAAAGAAATGAGCTGCCAAATATTACCAGCTATGTATGCCGAGTTAAAACGACGTGTATTTTACTGGACCACAACAGCAGAAATACACACTTAATTAACCCTTGGATCTTAAATTGCGCAAAATAAAATGAGGTGCCAAAAAGTTACCAGCTTTGTACGTTTAAAACGCAGATGTAATTTTACGACTCACTAAGCAGAAAAACTTAATTAACCTTCGGGATATATTTAGCTCACACAAAATTTCTTCTTTAGCTTGAAAAACACCGTTTATTTTACTGACTACAACAGCAGAAAAACACTTAATTTAACCCTTGGATCTAAATATGCGCAAAATAAAGAGTGCCAAAAAATTAACAGCTTTGTAGGCGTGTTAAAACGATGTGAGTATTTTAATGACCCCAACAGCAAAAAATACTTAATTAACCTTCGGATAATGATTATGCTACAGACAAAATTTTCCTCTTTGTTGCGTTGAAAACACCTGTTTCTTTTAGTTGACCACAACAGCAGAAAAACACTTAATTAACCCTTGGATCTAAATTGCGCAAAAGAAATGAGGTGCCAAAAATTATCAGCTGTGTAGCGTGTTAAAACGAAGTGTATTTTACTGACCACAACAGCAGAAAAACGCTTAATTAACCCTTGGATATAAATTGCGCAAAAGAAATGAGCTGCCAATAATTAAATGGTATTTGGATTGTAAAAATGCTGTTTCTTTAACTGAATACAACAGCAACAACAGGCAGGGCCGGGACAAGGCATTTTGGTGCCCTAGGTGAGTACAGCCAATGGCGCCCCCCCCCCCCACCGCTCTCAAAAAAATACAACCCCCCACTAATTCCTCTCACCCCTGCGCCAGGTCCTGTCACTAATTTTCTGCATATTTCACATAGCTCCAGTCCATCTCCTCAGCAGTCACTGCACAATGAAAATCAGCCCTGACAAATTTGCATTTTCAAAATCGCTCCCCTCCGTATGACAGTGCAATACCCCTAAATAACAGTCACTAAATAATCCACCGATACATGGAGCAAATCTACCAGACGAATGATTGTTACTAAAAACACTCCTACAAAACCAAGACTCAAAACTATTACTACTTAAGGCTCAAATAATCCTGCCAGACCCTGACCGAACGCGACCCCCACATGTGACTACCAGCTGTACACAGGCTCTGATTACATATACCACCGCCATACAGGGGCCATATAGTGGTAGATACTAGTTGTATGTAGACTCTGCAGACATATAAGTGATTACCCTGCTGTTACATTTAGTGACTCACCGGAGACGTCTTTTCTGATCAGCGTCGTTCACCTTCCCTTTTCTTCTCCATCCGGTTCTCACCTTCTCGCTGATTGCTCCCGGACAATACTCGTCCCTGAGGATTTGGACACAAATATCTTAGAATCCTCACATTTCCAGTAACTCCTTAATTATAGGTATATAAGTCCCCTTAGTCAGACAGGTATATAGATATGCCCTCTCAGTCAGGCAGGTATATAGATATTGTCCCCTTAGACAGGTAGGTATATAAATATAGGGGCACTCAGGCAGGTATATAGCTAGGGGCTCAGGCAAATATATAGCTAGGGGTTCAGGCAGGCGTATGGGGGCCACAGGCAGGCGTATGGGGGCTCAGGCAGGCGTATGGGGCCACAGGCAGGCGTATGGGGCCACAGGCAGGCGTATGGGACCTCAGGCAGGCGTATGGGGGCTTAGGCAGGCATATGGGGGCCACAGGCAGGCGTATGGGGGCCACAGGCAGGCGTATGGGGGCTCAGGCAGGCGTATGGGGGCACCAGGCAGGCGTATGGGGGCCACAGGCAGGCATATAGGGGCCACAGGCAGCCGTACGGGGGCTCAGGCAGCGGCCTGGAGCCCGTCGAGGGTCGGGTCCCTGATGGCGCCCCTTAGGGATAAGCTGTGGTAGGCGCCCTAGGCGGTCGCCTACCTTGGCCTACCCGTCGTCCCGGCCCTGACAACAGGATTAGATAACCATTGGATATTCAATGTGCTCAAGAACTGAGCAGATAGCATTAAAATGTATATGTTGCTGAATTGGACGCACACTGGACTTCAATTCCAATACCCCACAAAATCAGAATTAAAACGTAAGAGAAGCAGTCTGTGAGAAAAGCTGTGACACCCCCCAAAAATCGCTGTATAAAAGATCTTTCTTTTGTGTGAGATCTCTAATACTAGAGCTGCAGCAGCTACAACACGGCACAGAGAGAGGAATGTGAAATGCCAGCGTCGCGTCTGGACTTATATAGTGCGGTGACGTCACAGAATCCCGACGGTCTCTGATTGGCTTCATCTCTGCACATGTCATTGAGGATGTTCCTTTCTTCCTCCTAGAGTTATTTGCCCCATGTAATGCCATGTGCTCGCAGCCGTTTTATCAATTAAAAACATGCTTCGTTCACGCCAAGCACCCCAAAATTCGACTTTGTTCAGAACCGTAGTTTTTCTGAAATTCTAAACGAATTCCACTTCGTTAGAATCGATTCGCCCATCTCTACCTATAAGATTTTAGCATTGTTTTTTTAATTTATTTTTTCTATACTATTCACTATGTACCGTATATACTCGAGTATAAGCCGAGTTTTTCAGCACAAAAAATGTGCTGAAAAATCCCTCCTCGAGTCACTGTCGGCACTCGGGTGCTGCGATGGCCCGTGCGCCGGCAGGGACACTTCTTGCTATATGCGACTCCTCAGGGAGCGCATATAGCAGAATCCCGAGCACAGCCGACATCGACGGGCACTACCATGGCCCGTCGCTGTCGGCGATCTCTTCCCCTATATGCGACTCCTCCGGAGCGCATAGAGGGGAAGATACCACTGCGTGGCAGAGAGCGAGCGCTCCCTGCTCCGCAGTGGACTCCGGACGGGCGCAAGCAGACTTGCGGCCGCCCGGAGTTTCCGGCACAGGCAGCGTGTGTCATCATGCTGCATGCACGGCCTGATGACTTCACCCGCCTGTGCCGAGAAGATAGAGGACAGCACGCGGGAGGCCGGACAGCGAGGAGGCAGAGCGGCGAGGGAGTCAGGTAAGTGTTTGTTTTTTTATTACCTGCCTATACCTAGCCTATACCTAACTATACCTAGCCTATACCTGCCTATACCAGCCTATACCAGCCTATACCTAGCCTATACCAGCCTATACCAGCCAATACCTGACTATACCAGCCTATGCCTAGCCTATACCAGCCTATACCTGACTATACCTAGCCTATACCTGCCTATACCAGCCTATACCTGACTATACCTAGCCTATACCTGCCTATACCAGCCTATACCTGACTATACCTAGCCTATACCTGCCTATACCAGCCTATACCTGACTATACCTAGCCTATACCTGCCTATTACCTGCCTATACCTAGCCTATACCTGCCTATACCAGCCTATACCCTACCTATACCAGCCTATACCTAGCCTATACCCAGCCTATACCTGCCTATACCCTACCTATTAGAACATATACCTGCCTATAACCTGCCTATTACCTGCCTATAAGGACATATAACTGCCTATGGGGGACATGAACCTGGCTATAGCTGCCTATGGGGGACATATACCTGCCTATAACTGCCTGTGGGGGACATATACCTGCCTATAACTCCCTGTGGGGGACATATACCTGCCTATAACTGTCTGTGGGGGACATTAAACTGCCTATACCTGCCTATGGGGGACATATATCTGCCTATGGGGGACATTAAACTACCTATGTAATTTTATTGGTATCCATTTTTATTTTTGATATTTACCAGTAGCCGTTGCATTTTCCACCCTAGGCTTATACTCGAGTCAATAAGCTTTCCAGTTTTTGTGGCAAAAGTAGGTACCTCGGCTTATACTCGGGTCGGCTTATACTCGAGTATATACGGTAAGTAAATCATATAATTATTTTATGGTTTGGTTCATTACTCCTGCAGCAATACCAATTATTTTTCAATTTTGTTTTTTTTTATTATCTATTGGAATCTTGCCAGGAAAAGATGGAAATATTTTTTTTTATCTTATTTGGAATTGCTTTTATTTATGTCGTTCTTTACCTTTTTTATTGACTTTTTTAAGTCCCAATTTTGAATTTAACCATGCAATCATTTGATTTCTGATACAATATACTGCATTACTTATATAATACATTATATTATACATGTCGGTGTTAAACTGCCAGGCATCTGACTGGACACTACCTCAGGCAGGGCCTAAAAGTCATGCACAGAAGTCAGACCTGGGAGCCTTCATTTCAGGGAACACATTGAAGGGGGTGCTAATGGGATGAGAGAGGGAACCCCCTCCCTCTAAAGCTACTTACATGCAATGGTCACTATTCACTGTGGCATCTAAGGGGGTAAACAGATCGGAACTGAGATATGTCCACTCCTCGCCACTAGAGCAGGGTCCTTTCTTTCATCACACCTGAGCCCCTGCTTCACCAGCACAAATGAGCCATGCCAGCTTATTTCTGCCCCGTCAACAAAATTATTATTATTATTTATTTTAAAGTGCCATTAATTCCAGAGGGGTTACATACATAACATATGTCAAACAAAGTACAATGTCAACAATAAATGACTAACACGTAGTACAGAGGGAGAGAGGACTCATGCTCATGAAGTCTTACAAAGATATATTATGGTCCTTAAGGGCTTAAAATCTGACATATGTCACTTTATGTGGGAATAAGTTTTTAATGCTTTTACTTATCTACGTGATACGTGATACTGAGTGTTTATCGTGACACATTGCACTTCACATTTGGGGTAAATTTTGATGGGAACATTCTGTTTCTGTGTTAAAAACAAAAATGTATTAAGAAATTAGAAACATTTGCTTGTAAGAAAGTCACACCACAGAAAATAGTAAATAATTAACATTTACCATATGTCTACTTTATATTGACATTATTTGTTAAACGTCCTTTTATTTTTAGAACATTAGAAGGCTTCTAAGTTTAGGAGCAATATTTAAAATTATCAAGAACATTTCCAGAAGAGACGTTTTAGGAACCAATTCAATTCTGACTTGGCTTTACAGGTCTGTATGATAGACACCGCTATAGATCACCGTGTTTGAAATAAAAAAAAAACTGCAATACTCAACGTATCCAAAACAGCACCTAGAAAGCTTGTTAACTCTTTAGGTGTATATCCAATATTTTGCCCTAATGAGCTGCCTGTTTCAGAAAGGAGCAGCTACTGGATTTCGGTGCCCCCTTTTCATTACTGTTTTTACCACACTATTTCAGATTTGCAGACGCCTTAAGATGCAAAAATAAAAGAAACAAGCCCCCAAAAAGACCCATTTTGAAATGGTATGGTTTAAAAAAAAAAACATGTCCATCAAGTTCAACTAAGATGTGGATGAAGGGAGGAGTAATGAAAAAAAGGAAACTTTGTTTTCCCCTATTTATTTATTTTTTAACAATATCAAGTTTATTGTAACAAGTATCGAAATTGAAAAGACATCATGCTTTAAAATACAGAACATGTCACAGATAACTAGTGAAATGAAGTAAATTACATTAGACATGTAACCGTGGGCCTACCGGACGGCAGACCAGAGATATGGATCCTCTGGACCACTGCAAGCGGTGGTATGAGCCACACTAGGGAGAGGAGTCTAAGAAGGTCCAGTTTTCACCAGAGCCCGCCACAAAGCGGGATGGACTTGCTGCGGCGGAGTACTACCAGGTCGCTACCCCTGACATGACTTGCTTGCGGTGGTAGCTGAGGTGTGGTACAAAATCATGAAGCAAGCATGTAGTCAGTGACAGACAGGAAGGTCAGGACAGGCGGCAAAGGTTCGTGGTCAAGGGATGGATGCAAAATGGTACGGTACACATAATACACAAAAGACACTATGGGAACGTTTCCTCTCAAGGCACAGGGCACTATCGATTTAGCAGGGGTAATAGGAAAGGGCAGGGCTTAAATACAGTTAGCGCATGGTGTTAACAAATCACCGGCGCGCTGTCTCTTTAATTTTAAGTGCAGTACCGCGCATGCTCCCTAAGGGGACGAGCAAGCACCCAGCAAGCAAAAGGAGTGGTGAGGTGAGTAACCTGCAGAGCTGCGAGTGCTCCGCGGCCCAAGGACCAGGTCGCGGCACCGCCTACAGCAGGGGACGCAGCGAAGGTGCGGATGTGCTCGCGACCCGACATGTGGGTTGCGGGGACACCCATTACAAGACACAGTCAAAGACTTGACCAATGTGCAAGATGTGAAATGGTGTCAAATTCAGATATGATATAGGAAAGTTAACAGCAGGCAATAAACCCAAAAAGGAGATAATGCAATAAACATTCAAAATCAAACACTTAACCAGCATCCGTGTCTTATTGTACAACCGGGAACATACAGAAGAGCAGTGAATATCATGTATTGCAAGAGGGTGAACTCAAGCAACATAAATGAGAGGATATCCTCCTAACACAGGCAGAGCGAGATAAGGTGCCCAGCTGAACAAAATCCAAAGGCCAATGCACATCTAAAAGGAGTCATGCCATTTCTTACAAATTTTAGAGTATTTATCAAGACAACCATGATTATGATAAATGTATTTCTTGCATTGTGGGCGTGTGATTAGACATCCAATGATGAGCATTTGTTTTCAAAGCAATAGATAACAGTTCCATAGACATAAATGATCAGGTAAAGATGAAAAATCCTCACTATCTAAAAATAAAAGGGATAACCAAGGGTGATGAGAAACCGAACACCTCAAGTCTTCATTGAGAAACCTAAGTACCTGACCCCTAAAGCTCCCATATTTTCGAACAGAAAAAAACTGAAAAAAAAGGTTCCAGGAGAGTTTATACAGTTCGAACAATCATCAGAAAACTCTGGCCGAAATTTAAGTAGACAACCAGTGATATAATATGCCCAGTGTAAAATGTATAATTGAGTGGCATGCTCGCCATATTTTTTGGGACACCAGTATAGGAGTTTCTAAGGCCAGGGCCAATTGTTCCTCAAAGATACTTCCTACATCCCTCTCCCATGTGGTTCATTTTGTCAAACAGGGAGTACCCAAGTGCTGCCTTAGCAACAATGTTTAGAAGTTAGTCACCAGCACTTGTGAAGCAGGAGAGATCAGTAGGTGTGGTAGAGGAAATTTCTGGAACTTTATTGGGTGAGTTGGGAACTGAATTTGTAGCATGTGTCTTAGCTGTAGGTTCTGAAAAAAATAGGAGTTAGAAATGTGTCTCCCCCCCTATTGATCCAGGATATGGAGCCCACAAGACATAAACCAATCTGTCCTAAAATGAATATTTCATTCCTTACCACAAATAACAATCAGAATTAATCTATACCTTTTTTACATCTACATAAGTATTAATATTATTTAATTGTAAGTAGTATTTCTTGAAGCCCTAACCTATTCTTGCTGTGACCAGCCCCTCTGGCAGCTGTTCCACAGATGCACAGTTCTCATGAAAAAGAAGTATTCCTCCTTGTATTTTTGGGGGTTTACATGAAACATCTTTTCACCTTAGTTTTTTTTGGTGCAAGAAAAAATAATTAGGGGGATAGTGGGCTTTTTTTATCCTCAGAGATTTTTCA
This sequence comes from Phyllomedusa bahiana, assembly GCA_025379985.1. Lineage (NCBI taxonomy): Eukaryota > Metazoa > Chordata > Amphibia > Anura > Hylidae > Phyllomedusa > Phyllomedusa bahiana. The sequence goes on along the minus strand of JAODAL010008725.1, from coordinate 94,339 downwards.
CAGATCTTTTTTAGTGTTGGGTTAAAAAAATAAATAAGTTTAATTGTTTTCAGAAAAATTGAGTTTTTTGCAAAATTTTTTAAATTTTAAAAAGGGAACTTTGGGTTAAAAGGTACCCCAAAAATTGTGTTATGAATTTTTTCCCCCAATTAGGGAAATTTCCCCTATTTTTTAAAAACTTTAAACGGTTTTTTTGGGGCACGAGCAGGAGGAGCACTATCTAGCTTTTAAATCATAGATTTTGTGCGCATGGTTTTCAGGCACTTTTAAAATCCTTGAGGTAAAAGTACATTGGAAACCTCTATAAATGACTTCATTTTTGGAAACTAATCCCCATAACGAATTCATTTAGTGGTGTAATGACTCCACTTGTGTTTCACAGATGATTTTTTAGCACTTAAAAATAAAAAATAAAGGTTTTTCCCCAGTGATTTTTTGCTTTTACCCAAAAAAGGGAAAAAAAATTTCCCCACATTTGCTTTTCAATTTTTTTCCGAGAAAGAAAACCCATAAAGGGTTTTGAAAAATTTTTTTGGGGCACATGCAGGGCTTATGACCGGCTCACACTACATTTATGGCTTACGTAAAAACTTATACTTTTTTGATACAAAAAAACTTCACGGGAAACGCCCTGTAAAATTTTGACAAATAAAATTAAATACAATGGGTCAAAGATAAAGTCAAGGGGATTTTTGCTTTTCAGCTGGTTAATTTTAATTTTGTGTCCTATCCCTTGTTTTTTTAAGATTCAGAATAGCATAGTGCACTACGCTATTCTGTCCTGCAAAAAAGTATACTCTACGATACTGTTTTTTTTTTGCATTGATGTCTATAAGCAAACGTAATGGATAGAAATGTATGCAAATGTTCCCCTTTTTTGGTTTGCTTACATTTTAAAAAAACCTTTGACTTTTAAACAATAAAAATAAAAAGGTTGTTGATACTTTAATTAGGCATATGTTTTGAAAAAAAGCCAAAAATCTATAACATATGATTAAAATGTAATGTGGACCATGCCTTAGAAGGCAAGAAGTGCTATTTCACCTTTGAAGGGCTGATATTGTTGGAATGGATTTTAGATGCCAGCTCACTTTCACACAGCCCCCTTCTTTTCCCATATATTTTTAAACCCCCAAACCAGAAATGAAACCTATTTTGGAAGCTACACCCCTCATAGTATTCATCTTGGCGGCATAGTAAGCATTTTGACCTTACAGATGTTGTCTAGAGATGATTGCACATTGCTTTTAGCAAGGGTTTACAAGTTTTAGTGGGGAAAGAACTGACCCCCCCTTTGGGGGAAAAAAGGGCACAACAAAGACTGTGTTGAATTCAAAGCTTGAGGGCTGAATCCAGCTCACCATATCATTTTATGTGGCCCACGGAATTTATTTACAGATAACGTTTTGGGACAAGGCCCCATTCGCAGAAGGATCACATCTCCACTTTTTGTTTCCCCCCTATTGATCCATAATTTGGAGCCCATAAGTCATAAACCAATGTATCCTAAAGGCAAAATAGCAATCAGACTGGATCTACATTCTTTTTTAATATGGCTATATACAGTGGGTACGGAAAGTATTCAGACCCCTTTAAATGCGAGAATTTTTTAAAAGTTGGGGGGGCAGCGGAATTTTAGGAAAATTTTTTCATTTTCCGCCGGCATTTTTGCTTTTAGAAAAACCCAGTAAAAAAATCGGGCAATATATTTTTTCAGCAAAGATTTTCTATTAAAAAGCTAAACGTCCCATGGTCGTTTTTCAAAATATAAAATCCGCTTAGAAAACCTACTTACAGCTATTTTTGAGGCGATTTTTTATCGACAAAGTTAAAAAATGGGCAAGTTTTAATTTTTGGGTCGAAAATTTTTTTGGATCACGCGTTTAAAAAAATTTAAAAGGTTAAAAAACCCCCCCTGGTGCTTCCACCCTGGTTAAAACGCCCATTTTGGGGCGTTTTCCCTGAAATTTTTTGGGGGCCAAGGATAAACGGGTTTTTCGGGAAAAGGGGAAAGGGGGGAGATGTGTTTGGGGACGTCATGGAAGGGATGTGTTTGGTTGCAAAAATTTGGCGGGAAAAAATCCACTTCCCTTTTTTTACTTAAAAACAGCTTTTTCCTGTTCACCCTCATGCCCCTCTAGCGTTCAGAGCAGAAGGACGTGCCTTGCTTGGGTCCAAACAGCTCAGCAAAATTATTCTATTTCTTCACAGGAAACCTCTCCCTTTAGCTGTGACCCTTAAAATTTATTTTGATTAGGATTGGAAGATTTTATGTAGTTAGGTATAAAATTTTTTAAAAAGGGAAAAAAGCATCAAAGGCTGTAAAGTAGGGAGGGGGGGGGCGGGGGAAAGGGGGGGCCCCCGCGGGCAAACCGACAAGTTAAAAAGAAAAAATGGATAAAATTTTCCCCAAGATTTTGTGTTAAAACTTTTGCACTGAAATTTGGCTTATTTTTAAACGTTTTTTTTTAAAATTTATTTCCTGGATATTGGGACCTGGAATTAAAAGGAATAACACCCCCCTTTTCCCCTTAAGGTAATTTGGGGGTCCTTCTGTTAAAGGGGGGAAAAAAATCCCCCCTTTTATTAAATTCCCCGATTAAAAAATTTTAAAATTTAAGGTGTTCATTTTCAATTTTTCCCCCAATTAAAACTTTTTAAAATATAATTCCAAAACCCCTTTGCATTTTAAATTTGAACCCAGCAATTTTATAGTCCCCCAACGTGTTTTAAAAGGGTGCCAAAAATATTTTTGTTTTAAAACCAAAATTTTTTAACGGGATACGTGTTTTTTTTGCTTTGGGCGCACTACAGCTTTGTTCCCCTTGGGGCGTTGCATTTAAAAATTGAATCCAGAAATTTTAAAGCCCAAACGGGTTGAATAATTGAAAGGTCCCAAAAAATTATCTTGTATTAAAAAAAATACAAAACCCGATACGTGTTTTTTAAACTTTGGCGCACTACCCCCTTTGTTCATTGGGCAGCTTGCATTTAAAAATTCGGGAATACAGCCAATTTTAAGCCCCTCCCCCCGGGTTTGAATTGAAAGGTCCCAAAAAATATTTGTTTTAATCCCGAAAAATTACGTTTTTTTTTTTTTTTTACTTTGGCGCACTACAGTTTTTTTAAGGAGCAGCTTGCATTTAAAAAATCTAAATACAGAAATTTTTTAATGGGCCCCACCAAAAAAGGTGAAATTGAAACCCCCGGGCCAAAAATTCTTGTAAAATTACGAATATCATATCAAAAACCCCGTTTTTTTTTTCTTTGGCGCCTCCAGCTTTGTTCATTGGAGGTAGCTTGCCCCCCTTAAATTTTTTTTTTTTTTTTTTGAATTTTTTTTTTTAAAAAGAAAATTTTTAATGGGTCCCCACAGGTGATTTGATGGGTGCCAAAAATACCTTGTATTATCCGAAAAACTTTTTCAGATACGTGTTTTTTTTCATTTTGGTGCAGGCCCCCTTTGGTTGATAGTTCTACTTTGCAGAAAAATTTTTGTAACCCTTTTCAAATTTTGTAGTCCTACAGGGATTTTTGGTTGCCAAAAAAAACCTTTTATTATCCCCAAATTACATTTCAAAATTACTGTTTTTTTCCCCCAACTTTGGGCGCCCCCCCCCCCAAGCCCTTTTGTTCGAAAAAGACCCCCTTTCCCCCCCTTTCCCCGGGGTTATATTTGAATCCAGAAATTTTTGTTTTTTTAAATTTGAGGGATTTGGAATAGCTTTTGATTTGCCGTCTTTTAAAAAAGGACTTTCCAAAACTATTCCATACCTTCTAAAAATTTTTTATATTTCTAAACTTGGAGCGAAATTCGGGTTTGGTTAGCGAGCAAAAAAAGGGGGGTACCAGGGAAAGGTAGGGGTACGAGGGGAAGGGGTTTCCCCCTTTCCGGTGCTGGGGGCCCAACACGCATGCCAGGGGATCGTCATTTTGCGGACCGTCGGGCCTTTCATCGCGGGGTCGGGGGCCCGTGAATCTAGTAAACCGAAAAAGCGCGCCAACCCTGTCCTTCGTGGTTAATGCAACCTGCACCCAGCAGTTTTTCCTCCTCGTCCCCAAGTCCGGGCCACAAATGCCCTTAAAAATAAAGCCTCCCCCCAGCACCCCAAACCCAAAACTAAAACCCTTCCCCCAAATGGCCCCCAACTCGTGACTCACCCCCCGGGGGAAAATAATTTCCCTTTTTTCTAAAGACTCTTTAAATGACAAAATGGGGTTTGGGGGGGCAGAAGGTTTTTTAAAAAAGGATCAAAGGCCCAAAGGGAGATTTTCTTTGTTAAACGCCCAGTTAACGTTTCCCATCGGAGGGGGGGAAGGGAACCCGGGTTTAAATCGGAAAAAAACCCCGGGCGGTGGAAACGCCTTCCCAGCCCCTCTTGCTTGTAGCCCGAAAGCTCCTGGATGCGGGAATGTCGGGAAACGACCAAGTCCCCTTTTGTTTTTTGAGATGAGGGAGGGACCCCACATTGCGGGAATTCCAACGGGGGTCTTTTCAGCGAATTTTTTGCAAGTGCTTCATCAAAAGGCCCGGGAGGAAGATATAATGGAGTAGTTCATGACGGGTTCCGCCAGCCAAGGTAACGAAAACCCCCCGCTCCTTGACCATCAGCCCGTCAAAAAAGGGCCCAGGCCCTCTAAACGGGCCTTCTAATGCCCAAACCCCTTTTTCCCCCCAGCAAAGTAATATGCCACTTTGCCGAAAACGCATAATTTAACAAAAAATTTTAGGGGGGTTAAACCACCCCCAAAAAATGTTTCACTTGAGCAAATTTGAAAGATTTGAATGGGGGCAACCCTTGGGAAAAAAAAGGGCCCGGGGACTAGGGCCGGGCCCCCAAACCACTTCAAACCCTCTGTCTCCGCCCCCTCCTCCCCCGCCACCCCCAAAGCGTTCCTCCTGAAAAATTTTCCTAAGGGGGTTCATGATCGGGTTGGGCCCCCCGCTTCATCCTCCCTTTCGCCCGAGTACCAACCAGCACCCCCCAGAGCCCATCCTACCCATCTTTCCGAGTTTTTTTAAACGACCTGAAACCCCGTACACGGCCAGCCCAAAGCGGGCCACCCTTCGTTTTCCCGGGTTTTGGGAGCAGAAAAAAACATTTTTTAACCCAAAACCACCCAAAGCCAATAGCCTGAATGTCGGCTTTGGGCCGGGCTTTTTGGCCTTAAAAAATTTTTGCCTTTCTGTCTGGTGGACAAAGAGGGTTTTCCGCCACGCCCTTGGGCCCTTGCCTGCCCCCAATACCAAAATGCCGGGGCAAGGCATTCTTTGCCAAAAAAACCCGCCCCTCCTGGCCGGCGTGATGATTTTTGGTCATCTTTCCAAATTACTTCGCACTAGATGCTGACCCCGGTGGGGCTAAAAGGCCCTTTAGGCTTCCCCGGTTTGAATACGGAGCAGAGCACCAGCATTTCTCTGCTCCGTTAAAAATGTGAGCCCTGGGGATTAAAGGCCCGCCTCTGAATGCCGAACAGGCAATAAAGGGAACCCAAAGGGGTTTTTAAAAAAATACTTAACCCAGTCAAGGAGGGTTTGAGGTTTTAAATTTTTCCCCCAAGACCCCAATGCAGAACATTTGGAAAATAGACAAAAATTTAAAACCCCTTAACAACAGGGAAAGTAAATTTTGAAATTTTTAGTGTACAGGCTTTTTCACCCGAAAAGCCCAGGTAACAGCATGGAATGGAACCGTCTCCATTTCGAGCTGTTTAAACTATTAGGTGCTGCGGTAATCACAGCCCCCTTAAAAGAATTAAAAGGGTTTTCGCACCATAAATTCCCCTACGATAAACCCCCCCTTTGATCAGTTTACATGGTGGCTGGAAGCCTTGTGAAGGCTTTCATCACCGCCATGTTTTTTTTTTTTTTTTGTCTCCAGTAAAGCTGACATCTTTGTACCCCCCTACTGCATTATTTAAAAAAAAAAAGTTAAAAAAACAAAATAAAAATGTTTAAAAGTGTAAAACATATATAAAAAGTTCAAAATCACCTCCCTTTACTATTTTACAAATAAAAAAATTAAATAATAAAAAAGTTTCAATTAAAAATTTTGGTTAAAAGCCCCTTCTGGAAAAAATAGATTTTATTAAAAAAATAACCTCATTTATTTCCCTTGCTAAACCCCTGTAATAAAAAAAAAATTCTAAAAGAAAAAATTTTGGGGGTTTTTTTTTTTGGTAATTTCAGGTCCCCTAAAATTCGTAATAAAAATGATCATAAAAGTTGCATTTATTCCAAAATGGTACCAATAAAAAGTTAAAAAGTGCCCAAAAAAGTTTTTGGGTTCACCGAATGTTTCCCCTTTTGGGGAAAATTTTTAATAAGAAAAAGTTTGGATTTTTTTTATGGGTATTATAACACCAAAACAAAAACCCACAATGATCCGGAAATATAGGCCGGAAAAGTTGAACCTCTGTTGTTGGGTTTTTTAACAGAAGAAAATGGGTAACTCACTTAAAATAAATGCGTAAAACTTTTCCTGCATGGGTTATGAAGGATCGGTTTTGTCAGCCCTAATCTCATCAGCTTTTATGAGGGGGTCAGTTTTAGATGGATCGGAGGAGGGCAATTTGGGTATGAAAATATTTAGATTTTTTAAGCATTTGATAAATGTGCCACTAAAAAGGGTTTGTTTAATTTAAAAAGAGAATGCTTGGACTGGGAGAAAAGGTTTTGCAAATCAAATAATTAACCCGGTCAATGATAAAAAAAAAAAAGGGGGGTTGGATTTCGGGACTTCTCAGACTGGATCCCGTTACTAGTGGGGTACCACAGGCCTCAGTAAATTTGAAACCCCATCCTCTTTAATATTTTTCATTAAAAAAAAAATGGATTTCACAGTAAAAATATCGATCTTTGCAGGTGATTCTAAAACATATTTAAAATAAAAACACAATAGAGGGAAAATGTGGGTTAAAACAAATGGGGTCTGGATAAATGGGGCCCCGGGGAAGAAAATGGCAGATGAGGTTTTTTCCCCAATAAATTTAAGGTTTATGCATATAGGGAGGAAAAAAACTATTCCTTAAAAAAATTTTTAACTGGGAAAACTTGGGTAAAACTGACATGAAAAAAGGACTTGGGAAAAATTTTTTTTTAAAATTTAAAAAAAATTTTAGCACCAGTAATTTGGCAGCAGCTGCCCCAAGGGAAATTTTGGGGTTTTGGGGTTTGGTATTAAAAGGGGCTAGAGGGACATGTTTAGACATCATTTTTCCCTTTTTTACACGCCCTGGGGTTTGACCAAAATATGGGAAAAAATTTTTGGGACAGTTTTTTTGGGGCCCCCGGGCACCCAAAACATTGTAGAGCTTGAAAAGGTTTAAAGGGTTGGGGGAAAAAAAATAAAGAAAAGACTGGGTGGGGCTGCAAACCCAAAAAAAGATTAGTAAGGTTTTGGTTTTTTATTTTTGAAAAAAAAAAGGGGTTTTGGGGGAAAATATTAAAAAATTTTTTTAAAAATTTTTTTTGAAAGGGAAAACCTCCCCCAAAATTTTATCTTTACCTAGGACGTAAACCCAAAAGAGGGGGATCCCCTACACCTAAGGAAAAGAAAAAATTTCTGCATAAACATAGAAAGGGATTCTTTACTGTAAGAGAGTCTGTGGAACTCTCTGCCTGAGAAACTTATGGTAAATTCACTAACAGAATTCAAAAAGGGTCTGGATGAATTTCTAGAGCGTAATAGTATTACAAATTATAGTGACTAGGATTCTGGAGAAGGGTTGTTGATCCAGGGTTTTATTCTGATTGCCAGATTGGAGTCGGGAAGGAATTTTGGCCCTAAAATGAGGACAATTGCCTTCTGTCCCATGGGAGGGGTTGCCTTCCTCTTAACACTATAGCACAATAGGCTGAACTGGATGGCTCTAGCTCTGAAAAAGGAAGCAAAATTAGGACAGCAATCTATTTGGTTGTCGTCAGGAAAAGCCTGCGCCGGCCCACTCGAGGGTCGACGGCCTGACTTGGGGTATATCGGGACGTCGCGCTCCCCCTAGGGGTGCACGAGGTCAGTCAGATACTCTTTCCATTAACCCCTGTCCACACGGGCACAGGGAGACCCAGGGAGGACGAGAGAGCACACTACTCGCCCACGACCCTGAACGGCTGGGAGAGATTTGTTTACCCACACTGGTTAAACAAAGCTCTGCCAGTCAAATATGTTGCCACCAGTTTCTAGTTTGGTTATAAGACCGGTCTGTTACTGACTTATAACAAGGCCAGGAACCAGCCTTGGGGTAGCTAAATTTAAAAGACCAATTAGAGTTTATAGATTTAATTCGCCTTGGAGGGCACACTAGACAAATACATACAAAATGATAATATTATACAGATAAGAGTCAGAGGTGCAAATATAAGTATGGATACAATTCAAACGCAGTAAGATGTGTCCAGTTACCTGAGGTTGCTTGGTTCTGGGCCCTCAGGGGGGGGTGCTAATGAGGACTGGCTTTTGAGTGGAAATGCTCTTAGGTACCCCCCCTCCTGAATGCAACAATGGGCTCAACTGGGCTCTTGCTTATATTCATGATGGGATAGCCCACGTGGCAACCCCCTACACTCCCCCACACACCCCTGGGATGGTCTACAAACTCCTCCCTCTATGGTCATGCTACTTCTGACTGAAACACAAAAATGGGCCGTACCACGATAGGGCATTGGGACAGAACTGAGCCAGTGGCATCATCAGAACCAGATGGGCCTAAGCTACACCCTGGTACCAGGCACCCCTACCCTATGCACTCTCTAAGGCCAGCTTTGGATTTCTCAATCCTCCTGCATCGTGCGAACATGGGAGTGGTGGCTATGTGCACGGGGAGTTTCATATTTCAAAATATGAACCCGCCACAAACCAGTTATGAACGGGTCTCCTATAAATCTTTATGAAATATCAAGGCTGGCCTCGATTCATTCAAGTCTTTGCGCACCAGGTCTGAGAGAGCACATGTGTCTCAGGTGCTAATTAATGGAAATGAGGATCCTTTTTATGTATCGACCTCCGCTGCTGAACGAGCTTCCTATGGAAGGGCATTTACAATGGGTCTGAGCTGGGCTAATTGATTGAGGCTTTTCTGGGAGCTGGGGCCATTTGTCCAATCTGACTAGAGTTATGAAAAGGGAGGAGGGAATGACTTGTCATTTTGTCTCAATTTTCTTCACAGTAATAGTCTTTATTTATGTTTGAATACATATTTAATGCTAATGAAATAAGAATACCCCTGTAAATAAAGTCATTAAAAACCAATCTCTTACAATATGTCATAATTTATCTCATATGCTGAACACCATACAAGAAAAAAATTCCAAACGATAAGGCTGCAGTTTTTTACTTGCTTCAATTTCATTGTTACCTATTGTCCTGGCACCAACAATGATAAGGCACATTGACACATTGTCTCATAGGTTTTGTACCAGCAATACTCTTGAAGCTATTCCTGAGAAAAGTTTGTTTCCCAGGGTTGCTATCACGGCCATTACACACGATCTTGCTACTTCTCTCACTAGTTCTCAAGATGTGGCATCTATTAACACTCCTGCAGATAGATTGTTTGTGCCCCCAATCTTCACCTCTGGGTGTTTGAGGAGATTCACTACTCTGTATTAGAAGGACATTCCAAGAATTGCTGGTACAAAATACCTGTTCGCGAGGTCTTAGTGATGGCCTTCGTGGTCTCGGGATGCCTATATATTTGTGTCGGTCTGTGTGGTATGCAACAGGACAAAGGAGCCCAGGAAGTTACCTGAGGGCCTTCTCCATCCACTTCACCTTCCCAAGAAATCATGGACTTACCTTTCTATGGACTTCATAAATGATATACCCAGATCTCAAGGTAAAACTGTGATCTGGGTAATTGATAATAGATTCTCCAAGATGTACCTATCAAAAGGTTACCTAGTGCTAAAGTTTTGGCTTCTCTGTTTATTAATCACGTGCTTAAACTTCACAGTATTCCTGAAAATATTGTGTCTGATTGAGGGTCCAATTTGTATCTAGGTTTTGGAAGAAATTCTGTTGGCGATTTGGCATCTCTCTGTCATTTTCAAAAATTAAACTATGAAAACCCATTTCTTTAGGAAAACCTACAAACCTATTGCTCATACAGATAATGGTTATTGTACTTGTTTTTGTCTTGTTATGTATTTAAACCCCTTTTTCATATGCACAACACCCTGGAATTAATTACTAAATCATAATATGTTATCCCAAAAAGTACTTTAAGCATTCAATATAAAAACAAATGCAATAATAGGTTAAAATTGGTAATTTCACAACACCCAACGTAAATTTCATCCCAAGCAACCAGTCCATATTTTCATGAGGGCTTTTAAACCTTATCCATCAAGGAATTTCAGTTCATTACTCCAGATCGGCTCCAAAGACCACTGAAGCAGCACTCATCACAACCGCAATCTTTCAGCTGCTAAATCATAAGCATTCAATCTAAAGATGTTGCACGTACCATGTTAAAGGCTCAGGTGGCAGACACAGTAATGTAATACCTATCTTTCTAATTCTAAAATATGCGTTTTACTCAAAGAGTGTTGTAGAAAAAAAATCCTAAATCAACATCATCAATACATACAGTAGAAACACAAACATATACAACAAATAAACAATGTAAAACAAGTACCCGTGCAAATTCTTTAATTTATTATTTTATTCATTTATTTAGCTTCCTTATAATCTACAACACTGTACAGAGGTTGTCATTATTTATGTTGCTCCCTGCCCCCATTGTTGCTCACAGTCTAAGTTCCAGATAGTCTAAGTTCCAGATACCTAGGAGTCTGTTTTGGAGTAAAGGGGAAACCCACTCAAACAAGGGGAGTAGATACAAACTCCATGCAGAAGTTGTCGTTGGTGGGATTTGAGCCTAGAACCCCAGTACTGCAAGGCAACAATGCTAAACACTAAGCCACCTAATTTTCTAGGGTGTACATCGCACAAACAATTTCTAGTATTCCCTTACAATGTTCTAAACCAAATAATATACCACATATATAAAGCAAATGATCTAATGATTACTAAACTTTCGAAATAATTCTGTCTTTATAATCTTGAGTCAATCCACATAAACCATTATATTACTGACATTGATGAATCTATAAAAGAAGAGAAACAGAGAGCGCTTCCTTGTGGAATATGTAACTACTATTTTATCAGGTGGAGGTTATAAATTTCTTGCTCACCTTGAATTCTTCTTAAAATGAGGCATAACTTGGGCATAGACTTTCCATATGTCACAGTAGAGAGGTCAGAGGCTGTTTCATTCAATACCACTTCAGTTAGGAGTGGGAAAGTATTCAACATGTTTATTTCTTCTCTACAATGTTAATTGTTAATTTTTGGCGGTTATTTTCCTATTGAGACTGCCCATTGACTTTCATCTATGAAGCTGATAAATTGTCCCTGTTAAACCGAAAATGCATTTTTTTAAGGTACTAAAACCATTGATCAACAGAACTTTCTGAAGAGCCAAGTGCTTGATCTTTTGCCATATTTCTGGACTATGTAGCCAGAAGATCTAGAGTGTATACTGGAGAAGAGATTAACACACTGATGAACCTATGCCCATTCTAATGCTATTTGACCAAATTATCAAAATCCTCCAATTATCAGTCTACACTCTCAAAACTATGAAAAGTACATTCCTGCAATAGTAAATATTACACTTCAGCTATAAAATGTGGGCTAGTCTTAACAATACAATATGACAAAGGTGGACCCGTATATTAGGAAAATTATTCTTCTTTATTCCAATAACGACATACTTTCATACAATCAATAAAAGCATCGCATCTGTATCAGTCAAAAGACTAGTAGACGTAGGTTGCATAACAGGTAAATACCTTAGTAGCGCTTCACTGCATTTTGTAGGACAGGAGTAGCATGGACAACCGGCCGGGTGAACGCCGCAATGATGCAACGTTTCAAGAGATCAACCCTCTTTCTCAAGCTTTCTCATGCTGGCAGGGTTGAGGCACATATATACTGCCCGATCTGAGATCACGTTGAAAGTCGTGGGCAGCTTAAACATTTTTTGATCAAAATATGTGAACCGAGAATCTCAAAGTTTTTTCATGTATGATAGATAGCATAAATGCTTCTTTAGGGATTTCCATGTAATGTATTGCCCTTTTTGCAGTCGTGTGCCGCTGGTAGTGGTGTGCGTGTGTATATATATATATATATGTGCCGCAACCCTGCCAGTGGCACCCAGGTTTGCATATAGTTTTTTCAGAATTTTTTTTTGTGCAGAACCATACGTTGTATTTGGTGTATATTGCTTTTAATCTATATGGAGAGGAAAGGGTGCCTCCATTTTGGTTTTCTGCACTACGCCCACTTTCACAGGCTGTCATAAAAGTGCAGGTTTGGTGTTTTTTTTTTTTTTTTTTCCGCTGTGGATAATGGAGGTCGGTTGACCCAGTGAGAGGCCTGGATTTGGCTCTATTGAGAGGTAAAGATAGCATAGGACTGCCCGATCTGAGATCACGTTGAAAGTCGTGGACAGCTTAAACATTTTTTGATCAAAATATGTGAACCGAGAATCTCAAAGTTTTTTCGTGTATGATAGATAGCATAAATGCTTCTTTAGGGATTTCCTTGTAATGTATTATCATTTCATTATTGGGACCTCTTCCACTGATGGACCTCTGCCCTTGCATTGGTGGCCGAGAGAAAATGTGTCAGGCATAATTTTTTATTTTTTCATGTATAATTTTTTGAAAAACCCTTTTGGAATATTTCCCAGCCTAGGCGATATGCCATATCTTATACAAAGGCTGTATAATGTTGTCGATTCTAATTTTGCATACTGCCTTGGATGTGTTTTGGTGATCCTACTTTTTCATCTGTAGGGCATTTACAGTGGCTTAACAGGGACAGTCTACGAGAGGTGGGGCCGTTCCTTTCAGGGCAACTATCCTGTCTGTACAGCAGCCGAGTGTAGGGGTATCATAGTAGGGATAGCTTCAGTGGAGATATCTACACGATCCCTACCATCACAGAGAACCCTGTATCTCTGAAACTGTGAGTGACATATACTTGGTTCTAACTGCTCCTGTTGAGAAATTGCTTACACTGTAGGTACTGATTGGGAATGTTTAATAGTATTTGAGATACTGTTTTTTCTGTGCCCACATTAGGTCACTTTATGATGGTTCAGTTTTAAAATAATTATAATAAAAGGTATTTTTAAAGAGGTTAATAGTTTCTTCTGTGACTTAACATATTTCTTCCCCTAAAGTGTACTAAAGTAGGGATCTCTATGTTCTGCAGCCTGATCCTATTTCTACTTTTAGTTTAGTAATGCTTCATGCTTCACTGACAATATGCATATGTGTTTCGAAAATGACATGCAACCGATATGAAAATGTATCTCTTGGGTTCTCTTCTAAAGGTCAGTTTTATCATGGCAAAGCCATAACAGCGTGCACGGAGCAGATGACATTTAACATGCTAAACCCTACTTGTAAAGTGTGTCAACATTGTCGAGTGTGAGAAACACCTGACCATGACGTCGAATTTGTAACCCTATAATAAAGAAAGTATCCAATAGAGGTATTGATAGGGGCAAAGATAGCTGCATTGTATAATGCTGTGTAGACCAGGGGCCACATGTACTGTATGAAATTTGGCATTTAAACGGTAAATTTCATGCACATAATATTAGTAAAGAATGCACCTGATTTATGAACCAACGCAGTTCCAACAAACTCCTAGTAAGGAACGGATCCATTTATGAGGTATGATGTCATAAAGGCTCCGTTCGTAACTACGAGACCATCGTAACTTGCGTATTAACTGTACCATCCTTATAAAAGCTAGGACATTTTTTTTTTACATATTTAGCTTTGTAACAAGCACAACGACCTGAGCAATGATTTTCTGTTGTATCAAATTTGCAGGAAATGTAACCCGCCAATTCTTCATTTTTTCTATGTACAGCCTACCCAGCCAAGTTTGAGACTCCTGGTATGGTTTCTAAGCACTAGAATTTGGTATCTTGGCAATACTACATACTATTATCTTGTAGTTAAGGTGCAGGAAGTGAAACTGAAAACAAAACACACACACTGTTAGGGTATGTACACATGATGTATTACGGTGCGTACAGTACGCACCGCAATACATCGTGTGTTTCGGGAGCTCGTGCTAATCAACGCCTACTCCTGCGGCGCGAGGGGGGCGGCAACCCGCCGGCACCATAGACATGCATTATTCACATGTCACTTATCGTATTGTACGTGTGGGGTGTCGAGGAGTAATCCATAGTTCTCTATGAGAGCTATGGATTACCGTAATTATGGGGCGCATTTTTCTGCATATTAAGCGCGGTACGCCGCGAAATACGCGGCAAAATGCACTCCAAAATGAGCCGTGTGAACATACCCTTAGGGTATGTCTACACTACATGGTTTTACAATCGGATTTTGACACGGATTTCGGATTTGAAAACCATCAAAATCCGACTGTTAAAAAACCTCTATAGCATAGTTGCCAACTTTTGAAAATGGAAAAGCAGGAGATTGAAGAGGGCAGCGCGCGTAGTGCACCGCGCTAAAAATTTGCGTGGGCACGCCCATCTTTTTGGTGTGCCACGCCCCTTCAAAAAGCCACACCCAGTCCGCCTAACTGCATAATGGCTTTGGAAGAAAGCCAGGTAGGTGCCCTTATAGCCAGGAAGTAGCCCCCCATAACCAGGTAGTGCCTCTTACAGGCAGGTAGATGCCCCCTTTTAGCCAAGTAGATGCCCCCTTGTAGCCAAGTAGATGCTCCTTGTAGCCAGGTAGATGCCCCCTTGTAGCCAGGTAGATACCCCCATTGTAGTCAGGTAGATGCCCCCTTGTAGCCAGGTAGATGCCCCCTCTGTAGCCAGGTAGATGCCCCCATTTGTTAGCCAGGTAGATGCCACCCTTTATTAGCCAGGTAGATGCCCCCCTTTGTTAGCCAGGTAGTTGCCCCCATTTGTTAGCCAAGTAGTTGCCCCCTTTGTTAGCCAGGTAGTTGCCCCCTTTGTTAGCCAGGTAGTTTCCCCCTTTAGTAGCCAGGTAGTTGCCCCCTTTAGTAGCCAAGTAGTGCCCCCATTTGTTAGCCAGGTAGTTGCCCCCTTTGTTAGCCAGGTAGTTGCCCCCTTTAGTAGCCAGGTAGTTGCCCCCTTTAGTAGTCAGGTAGTTGCCCCCTTTAGTAGCCAGGTAGTTGCCCCCTGTCGTAGTCAGGTAGTTGCCCCCTTTAGTAGCTAGGTAGTTGCCCCTTTTAGTAGCCAGGTAGTTGCCCCCTCTGTAGCCAAGTAGATGCCCCCTTTTGTTAGCCAGGTAGATGCCCCCCTTTGTTAGCCAGGTAGTTGCCCCCATTTGTTAGCCATGTAGTTGCCCCCTTTGTTAGCCAGGTAGTTTCCCCCTTTAGTAGTCAGGTAGTTGCCCCCTTTAGTAGCCAGGTAGTTGCCCCCTTTAGTAGCCAAGTAGTTTCCCCCATTTGTTAGCCAGGTAGTTACCCCCTTTGTTAGCTAGGTAGTTGCCCCCTTTGTTAGCCAGGTAGTTGCCCCCTTTAGTAGCCAGGTAGTTGCCCCCTTTAGTAGTCAGGTAGTTGCCCCCTTTAGTAGACAGGTAGTTGCCCCCTTTAGTAGCCAGGTAGTTGCCCCCTTTAGTAGTCAGGTAGTTGCCCCCTTTAGTAGCCAGGTAGTTGCCCCCTTTAGTAGTCAGGTAGTTGCCCCCTTTAGTAGCTAGGTAGTTGCCCCCTTTAGTAGCCAGGTAGTTGCCCCCTTTAGTAGTCAGGTAGTTGCCCCCTTTAGTAGCCAGGTAGTTGCCCCCTTTAGTAGCCAGGTAGTTGCCCCCTTTGTTAGCCAGGTAGATGCCCCTCTATAGCTAATATAAATAAAATAATAAAAGTCACTTACCTCACCAGGCTCCCTCGGCCAGGTCTGGACATCTCCCGGCCGATCTCCACAGCGTCGCAGGGGGAGTGAGTGCAGCCGCGCGTCACGCCCCCTGCGACGCTGATCTGTATGTACAGCGCACACCGGCGCTGCACATAACAGGGGGAGAAGGGAGGAGGGGAACGATCCCTCCTGCCTCCTCCCTGCACAGTAAGACGCGTCGGGCGGGTGAGCGGCCACTGCGGCCGGTTCTCCCGTCTGTGGGAACGGCCCGGCGGCGCCAGAGTAGCGCACCAGCGCTACTCTGTCGCCGTGGCCATTTAAAGAACCCCCGCTGCCTGCTGGCGGCGGGAGGAATGCCAACTCTGCCGGGAGTGCGGGGGGGGACCCCAATTAGCGGGACCCCCCTGCCAAAAGCAGGAGAGTTGACATGTATGCTCTATAGACCTCATTAGAAAATCCAAGCTGTAGTCTACAGAGCTCAAATTTTCTAAGGTCAGATTTCTAAACCGATGGTTTTGCAAAAAGCTTGAAACATGCTCAATAATCTGCTCAGAAAACAGGAGATTATTAAACTATTCAGTTCAATGGGATGGCTGAATCCGAAAACCATAAAAAAAATGTGCAAAAATAAACACGCAAAAAAGTGAAAACGATGTATACTGGTTGAATTCATATTCATATTCAGTTGTCCTTTGCCATGTGGACACAGCCTTAGAAGTGTTCTGTCCCTTAAAGACTGTTTCATGCCTGTTGCCCAGCCTCGGCCTAATGCTGGAGCAGGACCATTCGGAGTTCTGAGCCTGCGTCGAATTAATGGCTGAGTATGTACACCCGCCTTTCTGTGTATACCTTGCCTGTGATTCTCTTCCTGTTTTCAAGTTCTTTTCCCTCTTGCTCCTGCGGGTCGAGAACTATTTCCTAGTTTCCTGGTTTACTTGCCATTCTCCTGCCTCTTAGTTCAGTTATTACGTACTCTCCTGGCTGACTACGATTGCTTTTTCTGTCTGTCTTCTCCACGTGTGACTTCTTGTATCCTCTGCAGATGTAACCTCCGCCTTCAGTAGCAAAGGACTCTGGTGAAGACCTAAAGAAAACCTTAGACTCTGCTATCCAGAAGGTATTGGATTGCAGATAGCCTGATTGAGTGGTTTACCATTGTTCTGTTTTCTGTTGTCAGTTTGGTGAATTGCTTTACGGACAACTCCACCCTGTGGAACTGCTTAAGTGGGAATTCCCTAACACACAAAGAAAGGCAATAGATTTTATGGAGGGGCTACATGGGACTTGTAGTTCCACAGACCGCTGATTGTGTCGTCACTGTAGCTGGAGTGCAGTGCTAGAGCCCTAAACATTCCCCTTGCATCCAGAAGAATTGTCATTAGGGGAGGTTTCCATGGTTGGAGACCCCTTGGGGAACTCTTATAGCATTGATGACTGCTGTTGGGGTGCCTATGATGTTGGTGTAATCCAAAACATCCAAACACATGTAAACTTTACATGTTCCTCATTTTTACTGAATGTAGTTTATGGAAAAGTAATGGCAGGTTACAGTCTCTTTTTAAGACACAGTAGAGCAAGTTTCCAATGTTCACGTATGAGAGGATATGTTCACCTCATATGCTATAAACAGGGTTAGAGGCTCTCATGGCAATTGAGTATAGATGACTCCTCATACTATATAAAGGATATATTTATGGGAAAACACAGTCCAAGCAATGCTTTACTGAAAAAGGGACCTTCAAGGTTTGGCTCCCGGTGGAAAACAGACTTAAATACTCACAATTACCTTGCGCTACTGTTCCCTATTGCAGGGGGTAGAGCTATGCCATGATGTGAAGGTCAGGTAGCACTGGTTCTCACTGAAGGCTTATAAAGAAGCCAGGATAGCAAGAGAGCACTTGTGCAGCTTTATCGTTCTAGACTGTAGATGATAGTCACTACTTGGTAGTAGCAATGTAAATGTCCCTCAGTGTGGACTGGATGGATGCTGGGTGTCGTAATACTTCACATGATGTAGATCCACTGTATAAGGCTATGTAGGAAGGATTGCATGTAGTGATGACTACAAAACCTCCTACAATCCTTACACCGATCATACTGTTATTGACAGTTACAGAGTAGCATCTGTAGAGGCATCTGTCCTCTCACCTGGCTCGACAAGGACTGGACTAAACTGGTTTGTTCCAGTCTGATGGTGTGAGGGGGCAAAGCTGAGAGACTCCTCCTCCATTGTTGTGAATACCTAACTTCATACGCATACATTAGCCAGTATATTGTAGCAAAGTACAAAGCACATTGCACATTAGTTAATCCTCAGTGTAAGCACATAAACAAAGCATTATAAGCACACAACTGGGCCACTGTGAGCCTATATAGTAAAGATCTCAGCAACAGCCGAACTGCAGAACAAGACAGCAAGTGCTGGCACAGGTGACAAGACACAGCAGGTGTAGCTATAGAAAGGTAACAGGTCCCAGGCAGGTAACGGACTGGTATAACGGCAGATAGTCAGCAGGTTACATACTGGTACAGCGGCAGGTAACAACAGAAATATTATTGGGTACTCGCAGGGCTAAGACGAGGTTAACATGGGTTTGCACAGGTATAGCAGCAGGAAACCAGCAGCAAGGGGTCAAGCTCTATGTATGTAGACAACAACGAACTTAAGTTCCTTAAGTAGCTATGGGTCACAAGTCAAGAGGAGGTAATTGGGACACTGTCCCTTTAAATAGCTGAGTAGTGCCACGCACGCTCTGGGGGCACTCATGCATGCCCAGGATGCCAGTGAGCAAAAGGAAGCAGTGGCAAACCGCAACTGCCAGCCACCGCCACCCGCACTGCAGTACAGGCAGGGATCGGAACATGTAAGTATAGTGCAGGAGCATTATAGGATGCTGCGGCAGCAACCGGGACACGGCCATGCCTACAGTTCAGAACGGGAGCCACGGCATGGACCATGACACATTAACTTTAAACAGAATACATATTAATCTTAGTAAATAAGTGACGTCTCAAATAGGATACATGAGTAAGATAATTAGTTACTATACCAAGTGTCATTGGTATGGAGTGAATCCACTGGGCCACCGTAAGCCATGTCAGGGAGTAGAGTTTAAGGAGCCTCCAAGTCTTCACCAGAGCCCGCCATAAGGCCAGTTAATTTTGTGCGGCTGGGGTCTTACGTGGTACAGAATTGCAAGACAGAGATGGGGTCAGGGACAGGCAATAAGGTCAGGGCAGATGACAGGCAAACGAGGTCAGAGTCAAAGCACGGGGTTAGGCAACAGAAGAACACTGAGTCACAGCAACAACTCGCCACTAAAGCACACCAAGGATCAAGGATCTGGCAGAGTGCTAAGGGAGTGGACAAAGGATATAGAGTTAGCACCTGGTGATTAACCAATCACTGGTGCATTGGACCTTTATATTTCACAGAGCCAGCTCACAAGTGACCTATCGAGACGGGACACATATGACAGCAAAGACCAGAGAATCGCAGAGGAGCAGGAGTGAGAAGAGGTGAGATACAGATTGGAAAGAGAACAGCTACACCCTGAGCACATATTCTCTTGACTGGGCCTTGTATGATCATCTGATGGATTTCCTGGCTGACCGTGGAGTAGACGGCACTTATGCTGATGAGCTGGTAGAACTGAGCACTGCTTTGGAACATCAGGAATATATTTGTTTCCTTGAAAATCTCAATAAGTTTGTTAAATGTTAAGTGTAGTCATAGGCATATCCATTTTTCTATTACATACACCAAATTGTATAGCTTCAATGCCACCCACATAATATAGCACTTACTTTTGTGTTTATGTGAATGTGATAAAGGACTGTATTGCGATGATGGCTTAAACATGGTCACATGGTCTCATACACATCAGAAGACGGAAAGTGTATATCAGTTACTGCGTATGGTTCCACTTCCCAAAGTGGAACCAATTTTATGATCCAGTGATCATTTCAAAGCCAGACTCGGTCAGTTTGTAAAGCCTTTGCATGAACATGGTGGTTATTATCTTCTTGTTGCCTCCATCAGGCATCTTCCATGCGTACATCAACAATTTCCTTGGCTTCTTCCATACGCCTATGGTGTTTACTCACCCAATGTGTTTGGGGAAGAGGATTAATGGAGTCAGGTATTTGTATACCAAGAGCCAATACCGTGTTAGCAAAACATCAAATAAAATGGAGTATGGCCAGTTGAGCAATGGGTGGTGTGGACAAGATCCTTAAGAAGTTCAGGCCATTCAAATGCTGGTCCACAAGCAGTCAGGATGTGTTCTGGACATCCCTAGTGTTGGATGAACTCTGTATAGAATACATCAGCAGCAGTTTTGGCTGTAAGGTCTTTTACTGAAGCAATAGCAGCAAGCTTTGTGTAATGGCCCTCCATGGTAAGGGCCTATATATAGAGTGAGTTGGACCCAGTTTCACATGATCTAGAGCAACAATTTCTCCTAGTCTGTTCATCTTCATAGGATGTAATGGTGCTTCATGTTCGCTGCAACCTTAGTTGCTGATGTTACATGTGGAGCATTCTTTTGACCAACTTTCAATGTTGCCTCTCATACCAATCAAGTAAAATCATCGGCGGATGGTAGCTTCAGCTTTTTGGACACTGAAATGGCAAGAACGATCGTGACAGGCTTCAAGGATCACTATATTTAGTATTTTGCCATAGGCAAACTTAAACTCTATCAGTTCTCTATCTATAAAACACTAAAACGTAACTTTTATTATGTATAACCCTTAACCTCTATACACACTATTTAAAAACCTGATTTCCAACCTCACCATTTAACCCTTTCTACTACTGAAAGAAGGAATAGCTCCTTTTCTATTATCAAGTCTGGTGGAGCACCACCTATTAACAGGAAAGCCTTATATATACAGCAATGTACTGGCTCCAGTAAGGGATCCCAAGCCTCCTACTTGGGCAGTCGTCCCTAATCTCATGGACACAAAACAAATAAGGCCCCCTTGTGACACCGTCTGCAGCTGGTGACACTTCTAGACAGAGGTGAGAAATCACAATTTAAAACGTCATGCCTGACCTCGCCGAATAGTTTCGCCAGCTAACCTGGCTTCATCAGGGGTAGTGCGTGCGGGAGAGCGGTGAGGGGAGTGGGTTTTTGTGTGTTCTCTGGTGGCTAGTTGGTGGGCACCTGAATGAGGTGTGTTCCTGACATGATGTAAAAGGAAGTGAGCTTAGACCACATGTGATCGGACCTCTAACCCCTGATGAAGCCAGGTTAGCTGGCGAATTCACCATGCAGTAGCTATATCACATAGTAAACAGTATAGAAAAAATAATAATTTGCACCAACCTTTGAAAACAAACAAACAAAAAATCGAAAAGTCTAAAAGGGTGTACACACAGCATATTTGCGGGGCGTAATTCGGGGAGTAATTGCACTACCATAGCAACATCATTGAGTGCTATGATTCCCCTGCGTGTACTGTGTATCCTTAGATAGAAGTGAGGCTGAATGGGGGCTGAGCAGAAGCACTGTGGAAAGTGCGTGCTGGCCAGCGCACACTTCCCACAGCATCCCTATAGCTGTGTGAACCTGCCATAATACTTTTAAAGGGAATGTGTCTTCAAAAAACGACTTATTGTTTAATTCACATTTTTATGTTAAACACCTTTTTTAGGAATTTTTGGTTATGTTTTTTTCTTATTTTCCATATCACTTTCAGTATTTTTCTAATAATTCTTAAGTCCTGCAGTTTTCACTTTGGCCACTAGGCCTAATAATCGTCTGACACTTCCTGCTCTGTTTCGAGAGCTTTTCAGCAGTGTCTGCTCATTATCAGTAAACAGGGTCAAATTGAAAGGAGACACCATTGTGTACAGATAACACAGAATCCACCAGTCACAAGAGGAGATGTCACAGCTCCCCCTCTCACCTCCCTTCACAATGAAAACTCTCCTATAGAAGTCTATGAGACAGAATCTGTCTTAAGAATCCTATGTGCATGAAGCTGCTGTAAAGCATCTCTCTGACTGCTGTTAAAGCAGTGCAAGCAAGAATGTCTTCCCCACAATCAAATATAGACGAAAGAATCGAGAAATTTACAATCAAAATCAAAATAAAAACGACTGAGAGGAAAAGAATATGGATCAGGGGCTTGATTTAATAAGTAAAAAAAAATTTTTCCACAGATTCCCTTTAAATTGTGTTCTAAAAAAAAAATTAAGAGGTAATGTTACATTACTTGGGGGCAGCAAACAACATTTCAGAGAGAACAGCTAAGTGAGTCTTTATGAGCGGAGCAAAGGAATTGTGAAGATCCAGCAATTACAAAAGACAAACGGTACTTTAATAGCAGACAAAAACACTCATGGTACAGGGGGTGAAAAAAGCGCTACACCAAGGTAGCCTACGCGTTTCGGGCGTACAGCGTCGCCCTTGTTCACGGCTTAATTTAAAACAACAAACACTTTACCTTATATATCTATCTCGATATTCATCACAGTAGTTACAAAATTAAAGAATTTATAAACTGTAAGGCCTCGTTCACACGGCTTATTTTGCCGCGGATTGGCGCCGTACTGCGCGCCGGATTTGCGCTGCAGTACGCGGCAGCAATTACGGTAATCCACTGCTCTCATAGAGAACAGTGGATTCCGTCGCTCCTCCCCGCTCTGCGAATCCGCCGCGGGGGGAGAAAGTGACATGCACATTATTTACGGCGCGTACGTGCCGTAAACAATTCAGTGTCTATGGGGCCTTATTCCCGGCGGATTTGTGAGCTCAATACGGCTCACAAATCCGTCGGGAATAAGCCGTGTGAACACGGCCTAACAGTCATCATGTTATATATGCCCTTTATTGCACTGAATGTAACAAAACTTACATAGGAAGTAGCATTAGAATGTTACAGGTTAGGATCTATGAACATCTTGCCGGCATCAGAAATAATTCAGCTAACCAATCAGGTGCAGTGAAGCATTTTTTATAGGTCCATTCAGGATCCATGGAAAGCCTCTGTATAAGCGGGATTGAAAGAGTAAAACGCCCAAGGAGAGGTGGAGACTAGGCACAGCACTTCCGATTAAGAGAGGCTTTCTGGATTCTTGAATTAGGAACCAGGATGCCGGAGGGGTTAAACTTCCGTAAAGATTTGCTTTACATATACTAATGAGAGTTTTGGAATAATTGCTTTAAGTAGGTTTCTATCTTCATATGTATATGTACATCTATATTCCTATGTAATTTAAGTATTTACACCTTGTTTTTAAAATACAGCATACTTACCTATAGAGCAGATGGGGGAAGTGATGTTACGGGGGAATAGGGCATACGCCCTACACTCACGCCCCCCGCCTACTGTGATGAATATCGAGATAGATATATAAGGTAAAGTGTTTGTTGTTTTAAATTATGTCATGAACAAGGGCGATGCTGTACGCCCAAAACGCGTAGGCTACCTTGGTGTAGCACTTTTTTCACCCCCTGTACCATGAGTGTTTTTGTCTGCTATTAAATTACCGTTTATCTTTCACAATTACTGGATCTTCACAATTCCTTTGCTTCGCTCATTTGGCTGTCTTCGGTCGGGACTTGCATCCGTGCAGCTGCGAAGACAGGACTCGTTAAGAAAGGAGATCAGCTGTTATTTCCATACAAGTACGGGTGAGCCCCACTTCATTCATTTAGCCTATGTGCTTATTAAGCGAGTCTTTACCTCGGATGAATTTTTTTAAATTTGGTTTAAAATCCCCAGTCATGTTTCAAGGCTCTGTAATAGTTTGAATATAAATTTGAGATGTAACTTCCAATAGGAGATGCTATAATGCTTACTTTGTAATAATGAGGGGAAACAACTGAATAAAGATGGAAGACTCAGGAGTATGTCGCTTGCCTTAAAATGCCTAGTCATATTTCAAGGCTTTTTAATGGGTCAAATGTGACTTTAACCCCTTAAATCCCAGATCTGAAAAGTTGTATTAGTCCTTGTTTTATGTGGGAGAAGTTGTACTTTTTGGGGGGCAAAGTTTGAGTTCAAATATAAATTATTGCAGAATTTTTTTTTTTTTTCTATTTTTTACACCATTCACATTTCACACTAAATAACTTATTAGATTAATTCTACAGGTTATTACGGTCATGTAAATTCCTAAAATGTGTAGTTTTTTGGGGGTTTTATTGTGTAACGTAGGAACCAAAATTTTTATAAAATATATATAATTTATTATTTATTTTTTTCTACACTTTTTATGTTTTTTAATTTGTATTTATCATCCCATGAAGGGATAACTATTTTACTTTTTTTTTTACACTTAGTTATGTATTTACATATCTAAATATGCTAATGTATTACACTCTGTGTCATGGTGACACAGGCAACAGTCACGGCAGCACACAAGGAAATGGAGCTTTGGCATTGTTATTTTATGGGGAATACAAATAAAACAGATTTGTCATGGAAAATGAAGGATCCTGTTTAGTTTTTGGTTTGTTGAAACATGAAAAATCCATCATTTGTCTCTCAGCAACAGCGCATTTTGCTATTAAGCTAATAAAGGAAGGAATAAGGAATAATATAAAACAAATGTAATGACGGCACAGTAATAAGGTTGAAAAGTTCCAAAGCACTGAGAAGCAAAACTAATTTGTCTGTAAAATATATTCTTCAGTGGCATCAAAACTACTAATGACCGCACACTGTGTTGTATGGCGATCATTAAGGGTCTTTCTTCTCCAGCGCCATATTTTTATGATTGTTTTTGTGCAGTTACAGATTGCATGTCCAGCTGTCCTTTCTCTTCCATCAGATTCCCAGTAACTCAACCAGAGCTGGGAAAGCCTAGAATGGACCCCAGGTCTGTCTGCCCAAACATCTGCTATTAGGGGCAAGGTATATGTTGGCCTAATATCAGCCCGTGTATGGTGACACACGGTATAATCCCCTTGCATACATTACTGTAGTATGCTGAAAAAAAATGTAAATGTAAAATAAACGTATAAAATAGATAAGTCCTAATAGGATTAAAAAAACAAATGGAAAAAAAAAAGTTTATTAAATAAAAAAGTGTGCAAAAATAAAATAAATGACAGTGAATATTAATTCTAAAACAGATTAATATAATACATTTAAAAAAAAATTACATATTGGGTATCCACACAACCGTTCCAACCAAATAATTAATGTAACAGGTAATTTGGTGTAAAATGTAAATGGTATACAAAGTTAACAAAAAAATGCAAAAAAAATGCTTTTTTTCATATGTACGACAAAAAAATAAAAATAAATAAATAATGCCATAATTTATATTTACCCTGAAACTATACCTAACAAATACAATTTCTCCTGCACAAAATGAGGCCTTAAACAGCTTTGTCACTGACAAATAGGCATGCTAGACTGCTGAAACACAGAGGGGCAAAACAGAAATATTTAGCTGAGGTTTATATTAAGAAGTAGTCTAGCCTGGGGTCTGCATTAAGGGGTCCAATATATAAGGGTCTATATAAAAGAGGATCTATATCTCTTTAAGAGGTCTGGTCTGGTGTTGTATATAGCAGGTCTGGTCTGTGTTCTTTTTATTTATTCTTTTCTATTTCTTTTAGAGGTCTATATGAGTTTTTTTTTAACTATTTAGAGGTTATGGAGGTCTACTTACTTACTTGGTCTGGTCTAAGGCTTGCTTTTTATCTGGTGGTCTTTCCTGTGGTCTGTAGTAGGTTAGGGGAGTGTCTACTCATTCCGATGTATGATTTTGTATGTACTATTTGTCACTCATTTGTCCTATGTATATATTCAAATACAAATTTAGAAAGATGCACCTGTTGCACCACTTTATTTGATGCTTCTCGAAATCTCCATGATGTCCCTTCTTTGAAGTTAGCAAGTATCATTTAAGAAATAAATAATATCCTTACAGAGAAAATGAAAATAGAAAAATAGGGATGAAGAATAAAAAAGGCTGGATTATCCAGTAGGATAACTGCTCAGTTGGAGACTATTCATTTATATATGTGCAAAGCGGTGGATGTGAATGATGCACTTTAAAAATGAAGGTCAATAGAATAAATCTGGATGTGAAGTCCTCAATATGCTGCATCTCTTCCTGATATAATACATAGCATAATATTAGTTTACTATTTGTTTAACCTCATGGATTTATTTTAGTACTGTATTATAAATATAGATGGTTTGCAGAAAATATATAATTTTATCCAACATAGCAGTGCCATTATATTGTTGATGCGGTTTAGGTTCTAACTTTAGGTAAATTAGCCACTCTATTAAATATTCTTCATGTTCACCCATATAAACGTATTCCCATAGAATCCAATTAGGATTTTGCTTTTAATTTTTAAACTGCACTGGAGATGTAATAGTGAGCTTCTGTTTGGCTGCTGTGGGTAATGCTACTCTTACTATTTTGCACTAATTTGCATTGATTCCATAGATGTGTAATACAACAAAGCATCAAGAGGGGCATTAACCTGTATAATTAATCACTAGACGATAATGAGCTACATGCACGCTTAAAATATAATTTTTAATAAGATTTTAAGTCATTTTAAATATTTTGCAAAAACACATTTTTTAGACCAGTTTGCCCCCCCAAGGTAAAATCACACTTGGTTCTAATTAAGGTAGGAATAATTTGTTATCCTGTGGGAAATTGCAGGGAATCGCAGGGCTTAAAAGGTTGATCTTATTTTTACTATCCTTTTTTGTGAAAAAGGTCCTCCATAATTGGCTCCACAGTTGTTGGGCCCCTAAAAGATCAGAATTTGACTGCAAGTGTTTCCCGCCCAGCATCTTCGAAGTAGAAATGTTGTATTACATAGATCCCATTGAAAGAAATAGGCTGTATAGTGTTGCGCTGGTCCTTCATAGAGGTAGAAACTATTTTTAGTCCCTCCATGTCGGGTGTAATTAACCGCTTTATGACAACCCACTGTCTTTTCACCACAGATAGTGCAGGTTGCCAGTCTGTTTTGAAATCTTTTGGCACCGCTGCAGTATGGGGGGAAAAATTGTGGCTCCCTGTCCTAAAACTGAGCTAAGAATTAGGTTCCAACTGTCTGGATACAGATAAGAATAAAAAGATTTTGCTCACTGCAAAGTATGATATAATGGACTCTATGCACAGACTGACTACATATTCCTTGCAGTCACTTATGCTCAGAGACAGCTGAGGGCTCGAGCAATAAACATCTAAAATTTTGTTTTTTTTTAGAATTCTTCAAAATAGTCCAAATTATCATAGTGTCAATATCCAAGTTGCTTACGCTTAAGACCGTAAGGGTCCTTGTTCATAGTATATATATATCCAAGTCGCTTAGGATTTGGGCCGGAAAGCTCCCTATACACAGTATATATTTATCCAAGTCGCTAACGAGGACCTGGAAAGGTCCTCGTTCACAATATAGACAGACAGACAGATAGATAGATAGATAGATAGATAGATAGATAGATAGATAGATAGATAGATAGATAGATAACGCCACACCATCTTAGACAGTCCAAGGAATTAATCAGCTTACTTTAGTGGGATCGCCACTTTCTGGTCAACGTATATGGCATATGGTAAACACAGCACTCGGACCACACAATGTTTTAACACTGGCCTCAGCCAACTTTATTCCTCGGGAAAGGTCAAACACAGAAACAGAAAAAAATCAAATCCTAGACTGTATGGCCACTGACTCAATACCTGTTGAAAACCTCTCTACCAGTGGCCTGGCCTACCGCCGAGCACCACAAAACAGTATTCTTGCTGTTCAATATCAGCCAGAGCTTTATCCTCAGCTCTTCTGCTGTTCCATCTCCAGGTAGCA
Source organism: Phyllomedusa bahiana (assembly GCA_025379985.1). Taxonomy (NCBI): domain Eukaryota; kingdom Metazoa; phylum Chordata; class Amphibia; order Anura; family Hylidae; genus Phyllomedusa; species Phyllomedusa bahiana. The sequence continues at coordinate 66,644 of JAODAL010008725.1, read as the reverse complement.
ACCACACCACCTGATCACCTGGAATAACGAGCTTTTTATAGACCTCCAGAGACTTGACAAAAACTTGTCCTGGAACGCTATAACGGCCTCCCACCCAACACTATGGCTGTTCTAGGAAAGTCAGCCCATACTTAGCTGCAAAGCAGCCACCAACTAGTGGGGCAACACCTGGTTGCTACTAGTTCACCGGGATGTGTCCTGGAATCATTCTGTAGGTTTCTATACACCACCGGATTGGCTTTCTGGACTCTCTGTTTTTCCCCCAAGTTCCTAAGGATTCACCTTTTTGTTTATGACATTTTTTCCTTTGTTTTTGTACGTTTTCATTTGTTTAATGAAGTCCTTTTTACAACAACCTGACAGTAGGACAGTGGCAGCAGCCTCCTGATGCTGAGGTTGTTTGCCCCTAATAATGACCAGATCCATGCTTCTGGGCGACTCTGTTTGGATAGGACTTGGCATCCACTTTGGAGGACGACACGGCTTCCTGGTAACGGGACAACCCCTTATGCAGTAGTCCTCTTCTGTCACACCCATCTGGTTGGTTACCCTTGGCAACAGCCTGTTCCACCTTTTCTTCTGGACATCCAGTGAGCAAGGCTGCTTGGATTATGGTGACTCCACTTTTCCTAGAATGTGGAATAGGGTTGACAATTGCTTTTATTGCCTCCTGTTCTGCCTCCTGTGCTAGGAGCTTTTAATTATCCTCCAGCTGCTGAAAGGGCCCCCAGTTTGCTCATTTCCTGCTGCTCAGCAGCCACCTCCATGATGCACTTATTCAGCTCCTCCATAGCAAAGAATTTTCAGGCAGCAGCAAATCTTTAAAGCTCCGGGATCTTAAAGGGGTTTTGCCACGATATAATGTTGATGTGGAATCCTCCAAAATGGGTATTTAATCACTTTTCTAAATATATGTGATTACAAAAAGTGAAACCTGTGAGAGCTACAACATTGCTCAGTCCCCCTTAGTTTCCTGAAAGTTTACATTAGACACGACCAGGACACTGACAGGAGCTGATCTGCACTTCTTATGTGATGACAGGGAACATGAAGGAGTTTGCAAGGGGCTGGGGAGAAAGTGCAGTGTATTTCTGTCTGCTGTATAGAGAATCCACTGTTGTAATGTTATTATTTGAGTAAACTTTAGAGACTCTCCCTGCTTCCTCACTCTCTTTTCACCCCCCTCCCTCTTACCCCTGCAGCCGTTCATGACTCAGCATGCTTTAACTATATTCTCTCCTGAGCAGATAAGAGGTAAGGAACTCACTTTGTGGCAAAACCCCTTTGAGTCCTTTTTATGTATAGAGACAGAGACAAATACCTTGGTGCAAATAGGGGTCCTCCCACATTTTATTTTTAGCAGCACAGGTATATGGATGCAAGACATGCACAGCATAAACAAACAAAAGCCTGCTCGTCTGAGCTCTGACTAAACAAGTAAGTGAACTTACTAGCACCTTGCAGAACAAATAGATAGTGGTGTATCAGACACTGGCTTTCCCCAGCATAGCTCCTCTCAGGACCAAATGGTTGTGGGCCACACCTAGTCAGCTGACTCGCTGACTTATATAGGCCAGGTAAACCCCGGCGTGAAACATGAGGAGTAAGCACCCACCCAACGCTTTGCTTACTCCAAATGAAAAGCCGTCCCGGAATGGCTTGAAGCTAAACTTACACTAACACATGTAGGAAACGGTTTTGGTCTAAAACTCACTTTTACCCCACAGGTTTCTATGAGGAAAAATGTGAGTTTTAGACCAAAACCGTTTCATACATGTGGCCCTAAATGTGTGCCAACTGCCTGATACATTTGACACCTATCTAATTGGCTTTTCATTTCACCAAGGCTCCTTTCCTTGGTGACATGCGTCTGAGCTTCTCCAGGTATATGCCAAGAACCTGGCTGGAATATTGGGATATATACACCATTACAGACTTTTCCAGCTGATGGATAGATGATAGAAAGATACCGTGTTTCCCCGATAGTAAGACACCCCCGATAGTAAGACGTAGCGGTGTCCTTAGGGAGGTCGCCTAATGTAAGACGTACCCCGAAAGTAAGACGTAGCGCGGCCTGATGACGTCACTGCCTGTGCCGGGATGAGCGCCCCGGGAGGCCGGAGCAGCGAGGCGGCGCGCGGCGCGGGAGATGGAGCAGCAGGGAGCCAGGTAAGTGTTTTTCTGCCTACAGCTGGCCCTATACCTGCCTACAGCTGGCCCTATACCTGCCTACAGCTGGCCCTATACCTGTCTACAGCTGGCCCTATACCTGACTACAGCTGGCCCTATACCTGCCTACAGCTGGCCCTATACCTGCCTACAGCTGTCCCTATACCTGCCTACAGCTGGCCCTATACCTGCCTACAGCTGGCCCTATACCTGCCTACAGCTGGCCCCATACCTGCCTACAGCCGACCCTATACCTGTCTACAGCTGGCCCTATACCTGCCCTATATAAGACATACCCCGAAAGTAAGACATAGTGGGACTTTTGGGGGTAAAAAGAATGTAAGACGCTGTCTTACTATCGGGGAAACACGGTAGATAGATAGATAAATAGATAGCGTTCAGTAGTTTCAGACCAGTAAGGTTCTTGTTCAAGGCATATACATGTGCTGTCAACAAAGTCTTTTTAGTCCGAGACTCGAGCTTTGGTTTGGATATTGACACTACAATTGGATTGGGTCTAATGTATAAAAACTGTCTAGATCTAAGACCTAGACAGTTTTGCCCATAGCAACCAATCAGAGATCCCATTTCATTTCATATAGCGCTAAAAAAAAAATGAAAGGGGAGCCCTGATTGGCTGCTATGGGCAATATAGACATAGATAGTTTTCATACATGTCCCCCTTTATTTTTTTAGATGTGCTGGAGCTGATAGAAATTTTGCAATTATTTGCCATTGACCACAGTAGAGATTAGACAACACCTTCAATCCCATCCCACCCTTAGTTTGCCACAAAACCAAGTCCATGGCATGGTCAAAGGTAACTCTCTTCTGATTTGCTCACCAGAATTCCCAGTGACTCATCCAGAGCTTGGGGAAACATAGAATGAACCCCAAAAGGGGTTTTTTTTTTTGGTTTTTTTCTTGGGAAAGCCTGCTTTTTGGAGCACAGTATATTTTTCCCCAAACACAGCCTATGTATGGAAACACATGTATAATTATTACCCATACTTTAGCCCCTTGCTAATTTTTACATATTACAATGCTTGAAAGGGCCCGGGAAAAAAAACGGGAAGTCCACCAAGTTAAACCTATTGTGCTATAGTGTTGATCCAGAGGAAGGCAAAAAAAAACCCCATGGGTTAGAACCCAAATTTACCCTCACTTTGGGGAAAACATTCCTTTTTCCTGACCCCCAATCTGGCAATCAAAAAACCCCTGAATTAACAAGCTTTCTACAAAAACCCTGTCACTAAAAAATTGGGTTAAAGGGTGATTTTAAGGCTACTAAACCTTTTGGGGGCTAGAAACACTTTTAGGTGGATTTATTTTACCTATGAAGTGACTATTTTTTGCCTGTTGTTGTAGATTTGGCTTTTACATTTTTTTCTAAAAAATGTAATACTTTTACATATATGCCTTCACTTATTTTCAATATTTTGAACACATGCTTTAACTTGTTATATTATTGCTCTCTGGAAATGCATCCTGGCCCTTTATGGCGGGAAATTTCCCCAAAGGGAAAATTTCCCTTTGGCAGAGAGTTCCACAAAATCATGCGGGGTACAGTAAAAAAATTCCCTTTTCTATGTTTAGTAGAAACTTTTTTTCCTCAGACATAGGGGAAATGTTCTCTTTTTCTCGATACATTTCCTGGGTATAATAGATCATGAGAGAACTCTATATTGCCCTTTTTGATAAAGTTATACATATTTATTATTTTCACTCGTACCATTTTTTCCTATAAAAAAAAACCCCTAATCTTGATAATTTTTCGGGGTTTTGGTTGTATTACAAAAATTCTTTTCCCATTACTTTTGTTGCCCCCTTTTAAAAACCTGTTCAGCTCTGAAAATGGTTTTTTGGCGATGCTCCCCAAAAACCCTGAACACAAAATTTTTACGGGCCCTTTTGGGAAAAAGTTTGGGAAACCCCTTTATTAATTTTAAAATCTTTTTTAGTTCTAAATTTTTTGGGTGGTTTTTGCAACACCCCATTTCAATTTGATATATCTAATAACTGTTTGGACACAGTAAAAATTTTCCCGGGGATTGAAATGGGGTTTATTGTACTAACAAAAAAAGTGCAATTATGCTTTAAAAACCCCAAATTTTGACTGGGCAAAAAAAAATTTGGGGGTCCCCAAAAATATTTTATTGTTTAAAATACTCCTAACTCCCTTTTTTAAACTAAACTTTCTAAAGCAAAACCCTTTGGGTTTTGAAACCTCCGGGAGCTTTAAACCCTTCATAGCCGGGGTTTTTATCCAATGATGAGAAAAGGTTTTTAAAGGGTTCCCCCAAATTCCCAAGTTGTTCTCCTTTTTGGGAATTTCCCCTTGTGAAGAGTGGCTCTTTGGGCCCTCCTAAAACAACTCTCAAATACTGAAAACAAAGATTGTTCAACATATTTGTTAAAGGGGGAAAGGATAAAAAAAAAGTTGTCTCAAAATTTTTAAAACCCCGTCTTTTTCCCCACTGTGGGGGGAAACATAGTAAGGAAAGGGAAAAACTAAAGGGAAAGTTTTTTTAACCCCCAAAGAAGTGCCCGGCCAAGAAAAATTTTCAAAAAGGCAGAGAAGAAAAAAAGGGAAAACAGTCGGAAAATTTCCAAAAAGGAAAATTTTAAAAAAAAAGCGGGCAAAAAAAATTTTGTGAGAGGGTTCATTGTCTCGGGTCAAAAATTCAGACACTTTGCACAAAAAAAAAGCTGTAGGGGGGGGGGGATTTCGAAAGAAGCCTTTTTGAAAAACACGCCCCAACAGAGTCCAGGGGTTATGCAAAAGCAAATTTAGACAAGCCCGCTTTTTTTTGGAAAAAGGCCTGTGGGGGTGATTTAACAAAAAATTGAGTTGTTTGGGCATACAAAAAGGCGTTATGCATTGGGGGGGAAACCCAAAAAAAACGCATTTCCCCAAAAAAAACACTTGCTAAAAAACTGTAAAATTTGGTGGGGGTTCCCCTCATGCTTTGGGGGTTTTTTGTGGGGGCCAAAAGCCGGCCCGGGAATCTTTTTAAAGTTGGGGGGTCGCATGGATTCAACTCATTTTCAGCAGATTCTTCAGGGAAAAAATGACAAGAATCAGTGGGTGAAAATTTTAAATTAAGCGGGGAAGGATATTTCAGAAGGGCAAAAGATCCCAAAAAAAGCTCCCCAAACTACTCCCGGGGATTCAGCAGAGGAACAAAAACAAAGTTTGGAATGGCCTCCCAATTTCCCCAGACCTGAATATCATTGAACATTGTGGGATACCCCTTTTAAGCGGGGGGTCCATGCCCCGGGGGACCATCAAAATTTTAAATGAAAAAAAGAAATTTTTTGTAAAGAGGAAAGGGCAAAAAAAACCCTTAAACCAAGGGTCCAGGAACTGATTAAAAACCCACAGGGAAACGGGGGTAAGGCTGTTTATTTTTTTCAAAAGGGGGGATCATAAATATTAATTTCATTTTCTGATGGGGTGGGCCCCTATTTTTGCACCCCCCCCCTCAAATTTTGGTTTAAAGCATATTGCACATTTTGTGGGTTTGTATAATAAAACCCATTTAATTCCCGGGAAAAAATTACCCGTGTCCACCGTTTTTTAGATTTTTCAAATTGAAAAGGCTGTTGCAAACACCCAAATTTTTTTAGAACTAAAAAGGGTTAAGTTTTTAAAAAGGGGGGCCCAAACTTTTTTATATGACTGTTGAAATTTTTCACCAGTGTTTATGTAATGGGGGAATTTTTGTTTAATCATGTTTTCATCTATGCCTCTTTTAATACACTCCATGACCCCAAATTTTTTGGCAGCTGTTTCCCGACACGGCTCTTCAATTTAATTTTACTGTCCATTAAATTTTTAAACCCCTTTTTCAATGTCACCCCTTTAAACCCGGTTTTTTTTTATTTAACAAAGGGGTTTTCTGGAATGGATTTTTCCTCCCCATGTGGGATAACCTTGCAATTACCGTATTAAATCTCATCTGCCACTTTTGTGCCCCGGGCCCCCAAATTAAACCGATCCCCCTTTTAAATTTAAAATTATCCTCTATTGTGTAAATTTACAGTTTAGTATTATCTGCAAAGATTGATACTATTGCAAAGATTGTACTACTGTACAATCCTTTTGTATGGTTATTAATGGATATATTAAAGAGAATAGGACCTATACTGACCCCGTTTGGGACCCTCCCAATATAATTTGGGGGCAAGGTTTCCAAAAACATACCCCAAAAATTAAACCCCCCTTTGTTTTTTTTATCAAATGAAAGGTTAATTATCTACTTGCAAAAAATTTTCCCCCCGTCCAAGCATTCACATTTTACTTACCAACCTTTTATGTGGCACTGTATCAAATGCTTTAGAAAAATTCACATAAATGACATTCAATGTCTGACCACGATCCACTCTAGAACTGACCTCTTTATACAAGTTAATGAGATTAGTTTGACAAGACTGAACCTTCATAAAACCATGCTAAATGTGGCAGTCAGTTGATGGATCCAAATGGGGCACTAAGAAAATTTAAATCGAACCCGCCAGAGAGGGAATTTTGGGGGGGTCCCCAAATATTTACCAGAGTCCCCCAAAAAAGGGTTGGACTTGGATGTGGAGAACTCCCAGATTGCTATTCCTGATGTATGCCACCAGGGGACAGCCATGTGCCCAAAGGGATTAGGGGGGGGGGGGGGGGAGCAGGCAGAGTCATTGTCAAGTCATGGGCAGGAAGGTCAGGGCATTTGACAGTCAGAGATTTCAGCCTATAAATATTAAAAATAGGGGACTGTCTATTACTTAATTCCCTCAGGACAGGCATACATACCATCAGGACCTGGTGATTTGTTTATCTTAATCAGGCGGAGCTGCACTTCTTCCTGGGTTAGACAAGAAACATTTAAGGTGGAGTTATCTCATCCCTGTGCCTATCAACAGGAAGATCACTTCACTTAGTAAATACGGTGGAGAAAATGTTTTTAAAGGTTTGCTTTCTCTTCATTGCAATACCTCCCTCACTACTTTTCAAAGGGCCAACATTTTCAGTTAAGGTCGTTCCCCGGGCTTATTTCGGACGGATTTGCCGACGGAAAAACCCTCGGAAAATCCGTCCGAAATAAAGTCACACCATTTTCTTTTGTTTTTCAAAGAAAAAACGGCTGTTTTTTCAACGCCCAAAAAAATTCCGTTCCGGATTGCCGCCCCCGGATTGACAGGCAATCCGGAGGGAAAAAAACAATTGACATGTCAATTCTTTCCGGAGGATTCACCACCTACAATGTTTGTAGAGGTGAATCCGCGGGAAAATCAGTTACAAAAACGGCCAAAACTTAGGGGACTTTTTTGCAACTGTTTTCAACTGATTTCGAACGTATTTACTCGGAAATCCATTGAAAATATGTTCTAAATAACCCGTGTGAACGACCCCCTTTTCTTTTTTACAAATTTTTTCAGTTAAAAAATTTTTAGATTATTTTTCTTTCTAGCCCAAACTGCCTTTCTGTCTTCAGCTTTGCTGCCTTTATCATTATTTTACATATTTAATTTTTTTATTATAGCTTTTTAGTGCTCCATTTTCTTTTGTTATTTGTTGCCTCCTTTACATCTTTGTTGATCCACATTGGTTTTTTTCCCGTTTTTTTTTAAATTTTATTTCCATCGTACCTGTCAAAGTGTTTTTAAAAATCTCCCATTTATTATCTGTTTTGTTATTTTTGAAGACCTTGTCCCAGTCAATGTGGTTTAGGGCCTCTCTAAGCAAATTGAAATTAGCCTTCCTGAAATTCAGTGTTTTTGTTACTCCTCAACAAGAAACTGTATTGAAGTTGTAAAATAATATCTAAAATATATGTGCTCTAGGGTGATTTCAAAACTAATAAAAAAACAGTTCATATAAAAAGGTTTAAAAAAAATAAAAAAAAGATGCTAACTATAATATATAAATATACAAAAACATTGATTTATTGATTTATTGTTCATATTCATATGTTCATATACATTGTAAAGTGCTGCAGAATTTTTTGGCGCTATATAAATAAAGATTATTATTATTATTATTATTATTATTATTATTATATATTACATAAAGACCGGGTAATTAAAGGGGTTGTGTGAGAAATAAAAAAAAAACATATAATGGAGGAATACTAAAGATAGGCAGTAACTATCTGTCACAATACAATGTTTGAACTACCTACAAATGCTTTATATCACACAATATCACTATGTTGGATCTTTCACCTCATTGGGCTAGTGTAGGAGCTTCAGTTGCTAAGCGCACTGTGTGAAAACTACATGTTCCATACTGCCTGGGAACCTTATATCTATATACCTGCCTGAGAGTGACCCTATATCTATAACAATTGCATAAGCCAGCTCAAAACTCCATAAAGTAGGTCGCAAGGATCTTCCCGGTGGTAGGGATAAACGCCAAATGGAAGAAAAGATGTAATGATCCAGCGATCCAATATATCCAGAAATATGAATAAAAAACTTCCTTTATTCGGTATCCATTAAAAGCAGAAAGGCAAACAAACAGCACAGGCAAAGGACATACTGCCTAATAGAACAATATTGGACCCAAAAAAAAAATTCAAAGCTTTAATAAGGTACATTAAAAATATAAACATCCAACTTCAGGTATTCGGCCGTGATATACAGCATGACCATATAAGGACAAAATAGAGATAGCATGTACTCAGCATTTAGTTGCGACCTCCCGGTCGTTCAAGAAAGTCCAGACATAAGTCCGTGCATCGGTGTAGGACATACTGCCGACGCATTTCGGGGTGACCCCTTACTCATGGCATTATATACAGTATATATAGATATAGGTTACCCTATATCTATATATACTGCTTGAGAGTGACCCTTTATCTATATACCTGCCTGAGAGTGACCCTATATCTATATACCTGCCCTATATACCTGCCTGAGAGTGACCTTATAGCTACATACCTGCCTGAGAGTGATCCTATATCTATATACCTGCCTGAGAGTGACCTTATATCTATATATACTGCCTGAGAGTGACCCTATATCTATATACATGCCTGAGAGTAATCCTATATCTATATATACTGCCTGAGAGTGACCCTATATCTATATACCTTCCTGAGAGTGACCATATATCTATATATACTGCTTGAAAGTGACCCTATATCTATATACCTGCCTGAGAGTGACCCTATATGTATATATATATACTGCCTGAGAGTGATCCTATATCTATATACCTGCCTGGAAGTGACCCTATATCTGTATATACTGCCTGAGAGTTACCCTATATCTATATCCCTTTGCCTGAGTGACCCTATATCTATATATAATGCCTGAGAGTGACCCTATATCTAAAATACCGCTGAGATGTCTATATCTTAATACCTGCTGATGACTATATCTAATATACTGCCTGAGAGCGACCCTATATCTATATACTTGCCTGAGAGTGACCCTATATCTATATACCTGGCTGAGATTGACCCTATATCTATATATACTGCCTGTGAGTGACCCTATATCTATATATACTGCCTGAAAGTGACCCAATATCTATATACCTTCCTGAGAGTGACCTTATATCTATATATACTGCCTGAGAGTGGTCCTATATTTATATACCTGCCTGAGAGTGACCTTATATTTATATGTACTGCCTGAGAGTGACCATATATCTACATACTGACTGAGAGTGACCTTATATATAACAGCTTGAGAGTGACCCTATATCTATATATACTGCCTGAGAGTGACCCTATATCTTTTTTACTGCCTGAGAGTGACCTTATATCTATATATACTGCCTGAGAGTGACCATATATCTTCATACTGCCTGAGAGGGACCTTATATATATACCTGCCTGAGAGTGACCCTATATTTATATATACTGCCTGAGAGTGACCCTATATTTATATATACTGCCTGAGAGTGACCCTATATCTACATACCTGCCTGAGAGTCACCCTATATCTATATACCTGCCCAAGAGTGACTCTATATCTACAGAACTGCCTGAGAGTGTCCCTGTATCGATATACCTGCCTGAGAGTGACCTTATATCTATTTACCTGCCTGAAAGTGACCCTATATTTATATACCTGTCGGAGAGTGACCTTATATCTATGTTTACTGCCTGAGAGTGACCTTATATCTATTTACCTGCCTGAGAGTGACCTTATACCTATATACCTGCCTGAGTGACCCTATATCTATATACCTGCCTGAGGGTGACATTATATTTATATACCTGCCTAACTGTGGGGACCTATATAGCTTTCTATCTGTGGGGACCTATACACCTACCTAACTGAGGGGACTTTTATACCTATAAGTAGGGAGTTGCAGGAAATGTGAGGATTCTAAGATATTTGTTAAAAATCAGCAGGGACGATTGTTGGCTGGGAGAAATCAGCATGAAGGTGTGAACCGGATGGAGAAGAAATGGTAAAGTGAACAAATTCGATCAGAAAAGAGGTCTCCTGTGAGTCACTAAATGTAACTGCCGTGTAATCACTTATATTTTTGCTGAGCATCTACATACAACAAGTATATACCACTATATGGTCCCTGTATGGTGGTAATACACGTCTCCAGAGCCTGTGTAAAGTTGATAGTCACATGTAGTGGTCGTGTTTGGTCAGGGTCTGGCAGGATTATTTGTTTTAATAATAATTTTGGGTCTTGAAATTGTAGGTTTTTTCTTTTTTTTTTTAAGTAACTGATTCGTCTGGTATATTTGCTCCATATATAGGTGTATTTTTTGGTGACTTATTTGCCATACGGAGGTGAGTGATTGTGAAAAAGTAAATTTGTCATCGCTGGTTTTCATTGTAAAGTGACTGCTGAGGAGCTGGATGGGATATATGTGGAATATGCAGAGGATTAGTGACAGGAACAGAAATTTTTTCTCTGTAAAAACACATGCTGCAATTCACAATGAGGCGCAAAAACTTCCATGTGAACCCAGCCCTGCTAAGCAAAACCTAACACAGAAGGCCCGGGCCCCGGATGTTTTAGGACCCTAGCAACTCCCCTGTCTATGAGCAGTAGATTGCTGAACTTCCCAGTATTTTTATGTCTGGGAATTATGTATACACATGTTGCTTTGAGCATGCATTGACCTCATTGATAAATATAATGATCAGCTAGATATTTACATTAACTCCCAGAGGCACTTTGGGCGACATGTATGAACGGGGCTGTGCCAGACATCTAGTGCAGCCCCTTTAGTTCTATTGTTAACACTCTCAAACGCCAATATCAGGCACATTACAGAGCGCCCGCGGCACTTTATAATGCGCCTGAGATTGGGGGGGGGCATGCAGGAGGCGGAGCGCACTAGAACCGTACGAAGCTATAGATTTATAGCTTCGTTACGGCAATTCCAGGTGCATTACTGCTGGGACAGGTAAACCACTTTCATAGTGGTTTACCTGAGCCAGAATTGTCGTCTTAGCGCTAGAATGCGTCTGATTTATGACCCGCAGCAGAGCGGGTTCATAAATCAAGCTTATTCTACACTAATGTAATGCGCATAAAAATTGGTGTCTAAGCGCCATAAATCATATATGTTGCCCTTTGTGTACGAGTGGTATAAATACAGAAACTTGGAATCTACAGACCAGATAGTTAGCCAGTCCTGCTGAATTAATCATATGGTCATGTTAAAGGATATATAACTAATATGCAACAAACATAGTAACAAAATAAAGTTTGAAAAACATACAGGTCCATGAAGTCCAAACTATAACCATACAGTGTATTACCTACAAAGAACTAAACGTGCTAAATTCAAAGTAAATCAAATAAATACAAAATTTATCCATACAAATATAGTTTATTAAAAATATTTAACACTAATATTAAAAAAATTAATGGAAAAGGAAAAAGAGTAAATAGTAAAACTTCCTGCTTGTGGGAGTGTCAGTAGTTCTCCAGCATCTCTTTCCTACAAGTCCCAGACTGCATTGCAATCTAGGACTTTCCTCCACAGTTATCCCTACTAGGCATTGTGCTTGCATTATTGTATAATCTTCCCCAGCTCTGTATTTGCAGCATTCTACTCCCATAACTAAGTTCTGCCAGCAGGACTCCGTGATAAACAAATAGTTCCCCCTTCCCTTTAATTACTCCCCTTTAATTACTCTAAACTACAGGATGGAAAGAGTGAATGCAGCCAGATCACTCTCTGCTCAGGTCACACCCAAAAGAGAGTTTTCCTGAGCCAAGCTTCAAAGCACACCCATTGAGTGATGACAAAATGGTCACTAAGGCCATGTGATCAATGAACGTGGTTTGCAGGAGGTAGGGGGGAAGGAAGGACATGGGTTTTTTGCCTGATTCTGTACAGCAGGAGAAGTAAATAATTTTTAATAAGTATGAATTATAACATTTAATACGATACAGTTGTGAGCCCTAAAACAAAAAGTAGCGGAGAACCCCTTTTATTGATTTACTTTGAGTTTAGCATACTTAGTTCTTAGTAATATATTTTGTACGTTATTACAGACTGTTTGCATTGTTTTTGTATTACATTTGTGGATAAGCATTTTTTTTCCCTTGGTATAACACTACAGTGTTGATCACTGCAAAAACATCTATGAGGGGGATGTTAACTGTTCCATATAAGAGCCCAAAGCACCACCAAAATGAAGTGTCCAAAGTTTATTCCAGAACACAGAACAAAAATACCAACACAAGATATTTGCAGGGGTGTCTAATCCGAGATACAAGCCAGAGTAACACTGAACATCCAGTATAGCAATCAATATAGTGTATACTCTTAAACTGTAATAGACATATGCCCATCAGAGCATTACCAACTCACCGGTGGATGGTGGCTGCAAGGATATACATAGCCGCCGGGTTTATTTCCTCCTACCATACTAAATGGACAGCAAAAGTCTGTTAGCGCTACCAATTCTAGACACTTTATAGGGATTGCCCTTGTTTGCACGGGTGCCCTCTCTTTATAGGCATTGTAATCACCTATATTGTTATCTTTCTCTGTCTTTAGTTATGGGGGAAGTCTAAGTTATTTCTTATGCTTACATGTATATTTTTACAATATGATGGTAGGCCGTTTCACGGCTTATTCAACCGTAATTGAGTGGATGCACTCGATCGTTAATAAGGGGGGGGGGGGGGGGGGGCTGCCAACGGCCATAGACTTGCATTATCCACGGCGCGTATTGCGCATGGATAATGTGCAGGTGGACTTTCTCCGCCCGCGATCGGGCCGGAGGAGCGACGGAATCCACTGTTCTTATAAGAACGGTGGACGTAATTATGCGACGGGATTGGAGCGTCTGCATGCGCAACCGCGCGTAGTACGGCCCAATCAGACGTTGAAATAAGCCGTGTGACGGCCTAAAAGTTATGTTTTTGTCTTGTACATTTAAGGTATTCGAGCAAGGGTTCTCAAGTATTGTAAGACAATATACACCACCCCACTTCATAAACCCTGTGTAAAGGTGCTGAGCCCCACTCCTGTCTTCATGACAGCACAAATCATCACAACATAATGATATAAGATCATAGGTCATATGAGTAAAAATATACTGTAAATAGTACAGAGTTGAGTCACATTATTATGAGTACTTCCTATTTTCGACTTCAGCAGCACATAGTTCATGAATGAAATGTGTTTTATGCTGGCTAGGTCGGTATACAAGGCTGTACGAACACATATCCCTCTTTTCTGTTATCGGCACCACAAATGGCATCACTACATATAAACAAGGTGGGAACTGCAGAGCACCATGTGACATTGATGTGAGTCGTGAATTTCCACTGTGAAGGTACACTAGGGTGAAACAACATGAAACAGTGGAGCAGCTCGCCACCTAAATGAACCAGGGGCTACTAGACGTGTCTAAAACAAACAGCTCAGAAAACCCTACTGTTTATGGGGCTCTGGAGTAGAAAAAGGGTCACTGCACCACTACGTGGTGTTTGCCTCTCTTTAGGACAGGGTGGAGTATTGGTTGACTGGGTTAGAGACTCTAGATGTAGCTCAAAAGGGGTAACTGTCCTCATAAGACTGAGGAACTTTATAGGTGTCTAGAGACTTATATGTCATGTTTGCTCAAATTATACAATACAAACCGACTTACACCCCAAAACAGCTGTCTGCTTTACTCCCAGTCATATTGAAAGGCTCACTACATTCAAAAGGTGGCTCAGAGTCCTAGCTCTTTTCCCTCGAGCTTCCTTGAAGCTATTTCAAATTTCAGTAGAGCGACCATGAGGTATAAGCCTCCACACACCTAAAGCTGATGTCAGTCATTTAGTTCAGCTTCTGCAGAGTCTTATATTTTTTTTACTTTACTAAACGAGAAGCTTTCACGCTTGTGTACTATACTTTATAAATTTCCTGCAGTCATGTCAGTGTAATAGGAATAGCTAGAAACAGCAGATCTGATATGCCAATCACTGCTATAGATCCAGCCACAGCCTGACCAGCAGGTCTGAAGCTGGCTGTGACTGTGAAACTGAAGGCTCAGAAAGCCATTTACACGGCAAAGACCTAATACTGGTTGGATTTCCTGACCGGCATTGAGTCTTTTTTTGGCGTGTAGGGGGATGTTTTTTGTCAATGGTTTGCAGATACGCCCGTCTCCCTTCACACCCACATGTTCATGTTCTGCCCGAATGAACATGTTCTACCTTTTTCGGACCGCTGGCTATGCGGAAAAAAAAAGTCCGGCGGAAAATCTGTGAAGCAGTCCCTATTAAAGTCTATGGGGGAGCATTGCATGTCAGTTTTCAGATGGTTTGTAAAACCGCAAATCGTTTGAAATACCGACCAATAACCCTTGCCGTAGGGACAAGCTCTTTAAGCATTTAGTAAGCCATAGTTTTTTCATTTCTCTGTAAATGTGATTTTTAGCAGCAGCACTTGTATATAAAACGTATTAATTAACTATTAACCCTTTCTGGGGCAGTGTGGAAAATATAAATCACAACAAAAAAAATTCCTTTTTAAACCATAGCTTTCAAAATACAATTCCAAGATAAAAACTAGATCTAAATAGCAAATCATTCAATAACAGCCTATGCACTAAAACAAAAAAAAAAAAATGAGTATTGTATACTAAACCTATAAATCTCTATCCAAAGCTATCCCTTTGTGGGATAACCACCATGAAAAGGGCGACTCCACAGGATGACCCTTAAACACCCTACAGTTACCCTTTTGGTTTAAAAATCAATCCCCGACATGTTTCCATGTACAATTTGGGCAGAACTATCAATAGAAGACAAAAAATTAACAGGGTTCTTTTGCAACCCCTGACAATATATAACCCATTTTCCTAGTATATAATAATTAAAATAATGTCTAGATAAAGTTGTTTTTCCTGTTTTAATTACATATACAAAGGATGACTATTTGAATACCAGGTGATATGCAGCAAATTCATTATTAGAAAATGCAAAACAAAGATAGTATAAAGGTCACTGCACTTATTTAAAAAAAATTTTTATTAATGGTAAAACCATAGTACTTATTTATGATTTAAAAAAAAACAAATGGTATTGAAAATTGTAATCAAAATGTGAAGTAATGATGATGGTATTAATGTTAACACACCTCTAAACCAACTGTATAAAGACTCATGTTTGTTTACCGAAATAAAGATATTTTGCATCTGAATCAGCATGATGTCAGGCATCATCTTTGTGACATAACGCCCAGTATGTCCTTGCAACATGAATGTTGAAACTGGCACGAGTATTAAGTCGTGGATTTATTGCGGCAACACCAGACCCATTCACATATGGTAGTGAAGAAATTATTGGACTATACATCTTTGATTGTGAATGATACCTCAGAACAACCTGTATCCAAGGATTTGATATAAATGGGACAACTTTCTATGAGTAAGTTCCTTTTTCCTTCACTATACACTACCGTTCAAAAGTTTGGGGTCACCCGGACAATTTTGTGTTTTTCCTGAAAACTCATACTTTTATTTATCAAATGAGTTGCAAAATGAATAGAAATATAGTCCAGACATTGACAAAGTTAGAAATAATGATTTTTATTTTTAATAATAATTTTCTACTTCAAACTTTGCTTTCGTCAGAGAATGCTCCCTTTGCAGCAATTCCAGCATTGCAGACCTTTGGCATTCTAGCTGTTAATTTGCTGAGGTAATCTGGAGAAATTTCACCCCATGCTTCCAGAAGCCCCTCCCACAAGTTGGATTGGCTTGATGGGCACTTTTTGCGTACTATATGGTCAAGCTGCTCCCACAACAGCTCAATGTTGTTGAGATCTGGTGACTGCGCTGGCCACTCCATTACAGATAGAGTGCCAGCTGCCTGCTTCTTCCCTAAAAAGTTCTTGCATCATTTGGAGGTGTGCTTTGGGTCATTGTCCTGTTGCATGATGAATTTGGCTCCAATCAAGCGCTGTCCACAGGGTATGGCATGACATTACAAAATGGAGTGATAGCCTTCCTTAATCAAAATCCCTTTTACCTTGTACAAATCTCCCACTTTACCAGCCCCAAAGCAACCCCAGACCATCACATGACCTCCACCATGCTTGACAGATGGCGTCAGGCACTCTTCTAGCATCTGTTCAGTTGTTCTGCGTCTCACAAATGTTCTTCAGTGTAATCCAAACACCTCAAACTTCGATTTGTCTGTCCATAACACTTTTCTCCAATCTTCCTCTGTCCAATGTCTGTGTGCTTTAGCCCTTATTAATCTTTTCCTTTTATTAGCCAGTCTCAGATATGGCTTTTTCTTTGCCACTCTACCCTGAAGGCCAGCATCCCGGAGTCGCCTCTTCACTGTAGACATTGACACTGATGTTTTGCGGGTACTATTTAATGAAGCTGCCAGTTGAGGACCTATGAGGCGTCGATTTCTCAAACTAGAGACTCTAATGTACTTATCTTGCTGCTCAGTTGTGCAGCGGGGCCTCCCACTTCTCTTTCTACTCTGGTTAGAGCTTGTTTGTCTCTCCTGTGTGAAGGGCCTCAGTAGTACAACACCGTTGTAGGGAAATCCTTCAGTTTCCTTGGCAGATTCTCACAATGGACTAGCCTGTCATCTCTCAGCACAAGCAGTAGACTGTCTGAGTCTTCACATGAAAGTTCTCATTTTCTAGGCCATGTGTTTGTCGAGTTTAATCGAACCAACAAATGTTAAGTGCTCCAGATTCTTATCAAACTAGCGCTCAATAGGAGGTCTAGTTTTTAATAGCTTCGAATTAATAGCCTACTAATCGTTTTAAATATGCTTAACATACTATGCACAAGGGTTTTCAAAGGGTATCAAAAGCATCACAATAGCTTTCTTTACACAGTTAGCGCGCAAACACAATGTACCCATTAGAACCGGACACTCGGATCTGCACCATGTAGCGGTTCACAGATACTCCAGCGGCAATTTGCCCGGCGGCGAAACGCTTTAGGCGTCCGGACCGCAAGGGCCGGCCTCGATCGTCCCCGCCAGGAGGAGGAACGAGTGTATTTCTCCCCCGGCGTAACTCCCCTAACCCCAAACAAGGCCCCGAGGTCAGAAGTCGCTCCGAGGTCGTGGCGCGCTTTACAGGCCTGGCTCGCACAAAGGTACGCCCTATCAGCAGAAACTCGGACCCCATGTGGCAGGGGGGCACGATATAGGCCCCCACCCTCGACCCACACCCGGTGCATGGACGGGAGTCACCGACCACAGCATGCAGCCATCACGGGCGCCGCTCACGGCGCGGTGTGCAGAAAGACATGCGAACACGAGGCTGAGCATCTGGGGATCATACTGATCCGTCTGTTTCAGCTCCCAGGAGCCAGCGGGGCAGGAGTCTGCGATGTAATGACTCATCGCGCGCTCACTGCTCCGCAGGACCTCCGACACTTCTGCACAGTGGAAGCGGCCATTAGGCCTCCATGAGTTGATGAGGTACGGAGACAGACGGTGTTGTACGGGTCGAGCTATTACGTTTTCATTTATTTATCTAGCCTTAACTGCTCCCCCATGGTGACTACTTACTGCCCCTGCCCTGGTGCCATATTTCTGCCACTGGGCTGCATTTATAACTGCCCTGGCTGCCTATACTGCCACTGCCCAGGCTATATATGCCCCCTGACCCCTGCCATGGCTATATGACTGCCCCCTCTGCCTCCTGGCTGCCTTTAACTGCTCATGTCTCCTGGCTATATGTATGCCCCTGCCCGCTGGCTCTGCACCTATACTGCCCTTCTGCCTTGCTTATATTACTGTCGCTCCGCGACTCTCCTGCAGACTGCCTGGCTCATATTACTGCAGCACGCCCCTGGATATATGTACTGCATCGCTGCCTGGCATATACTGCCCCTGCCATCGGCTATATACTGCCTCATTGCCCTGGCTGCAATATTGCTGACCCTGCCCCACTGTACGTATATTCTGCCCTGACCTGGCCCTGCCTTATGTTTACTGCCCCCTTGGCCCCTGGCTATTAACACAAATACTGCCACTGCACTCGGATGTATATAATGCCCCTGCCTGAACTCGGTATACTGCCCAGAAGACTGGCTATATACTGACATCTGCCACTTTATCTCCTGGCAATATGTTGCCCATGCCCTGCTCCGGCCGCTATACTGACCAATGCCCTGGCATGCCCTATAACGGCCTCCCCTTGCCCTCTGGCTGCTATATATGCACCTGCTCCTGGCTGCCACCTATACTGCCTCTCGCACTGGCTGCCCTTTACTGCCTCTGCCCTGGCTGCCTATACTGCCCCTGCCTCTCCTGGCTGCCGTATTCTGCCCCTGCCTTGGCTACTAGTACCGCCAATGCCCTGGCATGCCCTATATACATGCCTCCACTTTGATCCTCTGGGCTTTTATACTGCACTCTGCCCCCCTGGATATTATTACATGGAACACTGCCCATGGCTGCATATATGCCTCCTGCCCCTGGCCATATATACTGCCCATGCCACTGGCACGAATATATATCGCCCAATGCCATGGGCACTGCCTAATACGAGCCCCCTGCCTCTGGTGATATACTGCCCTGCCTGGACCTGGCTATGACTGCACACTCCTGCCCACTCCTGGCCTATATAGGCCAGCCCATGACCCCCTGCTCCGATAATGTGTTCTTTTAATACTGTCCTGCCTGACTCTATGGCTTTATACTGCCAATGCCCCAGGCTATATACATGCCCCCTGCCCTGCGGGACTGCCCTATTACTGTCCCTCTGCCGCTGGCGACTTTTGACTGTCCCATGCCCTGGCTTATACTGTGCTCCCTGGCTCTCCTGGTCCTGGACTATAATGCCCCTGCCCTCGGCTATATAATGGCCTCCTTGCCCTGGCGTGCCTATGTATCTGACCTGCCCTGGCTGCCCTATTACTTGGCCCCTGCCCTGGCTGCCATATAATAGCCTTGTCCTGGCTATATTCCATGCCCTGCCCTGGCTAGTATACTGTCCCTTGCCTCTGCCCTGGCTATAATACTGCTTACTGCTCCTTGGGCTATATACTGCCCTGGCCATGGCTACTTATACTAGCCCCCACTGCCCTGGCTGAATTACAATTAGCCCATGATCCCATGCGCTATATTAAACCTCGCACCCTGCACTGCCCTGGATAGATACCTGCTCAATGCCCCTGGATATATAATGCCACCTGCCCTGCCACTGGCTATTTTAGTGTTCATAACATTTGCCCCCTGCCCTGGCTATTATACTACCCCTCGCCTGGCTACTATACTGCCCCCCTTGCTCGGGCTATATTGATCGCCCTGCCACTTGGCCTACTATGATGCCTTCCCTAGGTACCTCATACATGCCCTGGGTATATGATGCCCTGCCTGGCTACCGAATAACCCTGCCTGGCCACTACCTCATACCCTTGCCCTGGCTTATTATGGATGCCCTCTGCCCTGGCTACCCCTCACTTATACCCTGGCACATGGGCTACAGAATATCCTGCCCTGGCATACTCATATACCCTCTTCGCACTGCGCTAATATGATGCCCTCTGCCCCTGGCTACTGATACCGCTTGCACTGGCTATTTTGATGGCGCTGCCTCCTGGACTCATTTCGATGTACTCACCTGACCCTGGAAACGTGATACACTGTCAACTGCGCTGTATATGATGCCCTGCCCTGTGCTATATGTTGACCCTGACATGGACTTATTATGATGCTCCATTGCCCTGGCGGTACCCTCTACACTGCCTGCTAGTTACTGATGCCTGCCCTGCATATTCATACCCTTCTATGCCTGGCTACTATGATTGCCCTGACCTCGGCTACCTATCCTGCTCCTGGCTACTCCGCGTATCGCCCTGCCCTGGCTCCTATTACTCCTGCTCCACTGGATACATGATTAATCCTGCCGTGGCTACTATTACCTTGCTGAGCTATATGATGCCCCTGCATGGCTACACTGATAACCTGCCTGGCTATCCTATACATCTGTACTGGTATACCTGCCTGCCCCATGACCTGGGTATATCTGATACCAAATGCCATCCTGGCTACCTATACCATGCCTGGCTATTATGATGCCCATGGCCATGACTACCCTGATACTGCCTGGCTAGACCTATATTCTACTGTCTGGCTATAATGATGCCCTCTGCACCTAGTAACTCTGACGGCCCTGCCATGGCTCAATGATATCCAAGCCTCGGAATACATCTACACCTCATGCATGCGCTATTATGATGCCCTGCCCAGGCTAATCGTATCACCTGCCCTTGTACCTATACCCTGCACTCGGCTATGATACCCTGACCACCTTGCTACCTATACACTGTCTGGCACTATCTGATGCCACTGCCCGCTGGCTACTGAACCCGCTGGATACACTATACAACCTGTATGGCGAGATGATGCCCTGCCCATGGCTACTGATCGCCCTGCCTGGTACTGGATTACCCTTGCCCTGGCTTAGTCCTCACCCTGTCCCTGGCTACCTAACCTGCAACTGGATTCCTTGTACCCTGCCGTGGTGACCTATTGTGTGTGTGTTTATTTTTTGTTTTTTTTTTTTTTTTTTTTTTTTTTTTTTTTATAGCTCACTGCCTAACTATACACTGACTGGACTGCGCCATATAATCAGCCCTGCAATACCTATACACTGCCCAATGGCTGCTGATTACACTGGTACTGGCCTGCCTTATATACTGTCCGTCTGCTATACAGTGTCCTGCCTGCTGTTATAACTGCCTTCGCCTGCTTCTGACATACTGGCCTCTGGCCTTGACCTGCATTACAGGCCCTCAGTGCCCTGCGCCTACATACTGGCCCATGCCTGCTGTCATACTGGCCCTCTGCCTGCCTACATACTGGCCCTTGCCTTTCCTGCATACTGGCCTCTAGCATTCTCTAATGGGGGGCTCTAATATTTACATGCCACTTATCTGACATATATTCTAATTTCCTAAATTTTTAGGGTCTCTAACTTTTAGAGCCTGTTTGGGAATTGATAGGAAGAGTGCTGGGAAAAGAGATGGAGTATAAGATGTATTTTGTGGTAAATTCTTATAAGGTGTAACGAGTACTCTTATATGTGACTCGCACTATTCAGAAGAGGAACAACTGCAATGATTGTAACTGGGAATCTAGAGAAAGATATGGAAGGGAAATGACTCATCAGAGGCGGATAAGACGTCAAATGCGGAGGTTTGTGCCAGAAGACTAGAAAAAGGAGCTAAGAGATAAAACATACTCCCATCAGAGATGACGCCTGTGAGTCCACTGCTTTGTCGGGTCTCACATTTTCACTTCTGTGTTGAATCAGTCGAACTGTTTTCACATGGTGAATTGTGACCTGACTACATGGTGCATGTTGTTGTTGGTGGGGTTTGTATGGTGATGTTGGATGCTTCATGGCTAGTCGTCAGTTGGGCTTGATCCTGATTGTTAAAGCAAGTGCACACCTGACTCTATGTGATGAGGGGCTTCTCTGCAGACCACTGTTTCACTCTATTGCTGGTGTGTAGGGGAGCTCTCACACAGGAGCGGTTTTTGGATGCATTTTTTGTTGCCTTTTTTTGTGGAGAAATGTTCACGAATTATACTGCTCAGCCTTTCTGCACAAAAAAAAGCACCAAAAACACATCAATTACACCTGCTCACCCTCAAAAATATGCTCCGTGTGACACGAAAGCACGATTTTATAGTGTAAGTTTATTTTAGTACAGTGGCGAGGTATGCAAGAACAAGGGCAGCATTTTTTAAGCGGTATATTGTATGTGGGCTGCTGGGGGCTTAGTGCCAGGGCGATTTTTTATTCCCAGTCCGCCCTGATTAGAACATGATGGTTTGATGGTGTTGTTGGAAATGGGCTCCATACACCTATGTAGATTATGCATTAACATACCAGACATTTTCATGTGCTAGAATAGTCATTTACCACTATTACACACATGTTATAAGAGTGTATTTCTGATTCATCTAATGTGAGTTCATTCGAAAAAAATCTGTGTTTTTCTTTTTTAAAAATAAAGGGAAAATTTCTAAGTGACCCAAAGCAGTTTGAAACTGTCAGTCATACTTCTATTACTGGCTTTTGCAATGAAGCAACTGGCCTCATGATATATATTCTATTGATTTAATTTATAGATAGTAAAAAGATAACCTTACTTACATAATAGTACTTCTCATCTTCCCCATTGTTGGTTATTGATACACTGGTTTATATTCAGTTTTCAGAGGATTTTTTTGCTGTGATTTATATTCTTGTTTTTTGATCCTCATGCAAAATCAAACTATTAATTGACTATTGTGAAGGAGATTTCTGTCTGTGGAAAATAGCCATTCAGCCATTGTTTTTCTAATCATTATTGCCATTTATTATGCTGCCTAAATAAAATATTTCTTTAATTTTGCAGGTCAGTACGATTACAATACAAACTTTATAACTTTTTTTTACTACTTTTGAACACGAAAAACACAATCATTTACTTTTGTTTCGCAATATTCTGAGAGCCTTAATTTTTCAGGATTTGTCTTTTTTCGGGCAGCCTACAGTTTTTATTACAAAAAATTTTGGATGTATACATCATAACTTTGTTTTCACTTTTTATTTAATTTTTTGGTAATTCAAGTGATTCATTTTAAATTAGTGAATGGTTTGTATTTTTAGATTATATTTGTTCATATATAATTTCTTTTTTATTCCTACTATGGGATTAATCTTCTGATCCCTCATAAAATACATTGCAGTTTCTCTGTATCGCAGTGTATTATGCTTGTCAACATAGCCACAAATGGTATCCTATAATTCTATAATCCTTCATTAGACCCCTGATTGGCATAACAACCCATCAGCACCCTGCAGTACTGTTGCAGAACATCAATGGGGGTGATAGTCCTCATGTCAAACTCCTTAGATACGACACTTGCTTTTGATAGCATCATCTAGGAAGTACATAATCCTGTCTGTTGCAATAGGCTGCAACCCGCACCCGCATCACTATGCCATAAATGTGTGGGATTTTACATTAAAGCGGCATTCTCATTTCATTGATTAGACATGTAGGCAAAGGTAAATTAAGGCTATTACCAAATACGTTCTGATTTTGCTTCTCTTTAGAGTTTGGAGCAGATCTGTTACTTTTGCAGACAAGCTTCTCTAGTTACTGGCCACCTCTCTGCTCTTACAGGCTAAAACAGTGATCGGGATGATGACTCACTGCCTGTTGTGTTTCTTATCTTGAAAGACTGGAGCTCATTTACATTACTTACTAACAAGCTTTAACCCATTAGAGATCTTTAGCCTTGTGAACTACATTTTACAAACCTCCTACACTGTAACAGATTCTGCTAGTAATAGCAGAGCAGATATGACAATCACTGCTAGAGTACCACGCACAGGCTAACCAGGAAGTATGAGTCTAAAGCTGCCTGTGGCTGTAAAGGGGTGGTGTGGCAGAGGAAAGGATCGGAGCAGTGTCAGACTGGGGTGCCTAGGGCCCACCAGAGGAGTTTATTTTAGGGGCCCACTTTGCCTCGCTGTCTCTGCCACCTGTACGTTGCCCCGCCCAATCTCACTTCAACTTAAACAGACCAATGTGATCTGTAATCAAGATGGAGCGCTGGGACTTCTGATACTCTCTCACCTAATTGCAGCAGGACACCGGTGGTGAACATAAAAGGTCTAAAGATATATGTCCCTCCCTGACCCTGAATGATACATTTCATATAAATAAAAATATATCAAAAGCTATAAGGGTATGTTCACACAATGTACTGCAGCGCGTACTCCCATGGTGCGGGGGAGGGGGAGGGGCGGCGACAGCCCGCCCGCCAGCCCCATTGACATTCATTTCTCGCCGTGAATAATTGACATGTCACTTATCTCCCCGCGCATACAATAAGATCATATTGTACGCGCGGGGAGATGAGGCGTAATCCATAGGTCTCTATGAGATCTGTGGATGTGGATTACCGTAATTTCGGTGCGCATCTCGCCCGTATTAGAGCGCAAAAACGTGGCAAAATGCGCACCGAAATTACGCCATGTGTACATATCTAACACACAGTACTGAGTATAAAGCCACTAAATAATTGTTGTACAGTTACCAAATAACATCACTACATAAAACCAGAATCCCAAGGCTAAAAATACCAATAATAATTAAGACCAAATACTGCCACATCATGACCACATATCACCACAACATAGTGACTGAATAATAGCACAATAACAATGACCATATATCCCAACCACATAGTGACTGAATAATATCACACCACGACCACATATCACCACCACATAGTAACTGAATAATACCTCCAGACCATCATCTCATATGACCCCCACATAGTAACTGAATAATGTACCACACCAGGACCACATAGACAGTGCAGCAAGGCCACTCTAAAACACCTTCTATCAAGCTGGATTGCAGAATACTGAACCTTGCATGGTGCTGCAGTGTAGCAAGACCGCTACAAGACACACATGGCAGATGCAAGTGAGTCAGCCTGTCACAGCGTCACCATGTTGGCAAGAGACAGCATACAATATGTGACAAAGTCTTATGTCTCAGCTAGCTCTAAAAGCTCAAAGAGGTCAGTGAGCAGCTCCACAGTCGCCATAGCTTGAGCTAGAGCTGAGGCAGCTAAGATATAGGCAATATTTGCTGAACGAGAAATGCAATTGAAAACAGAAAGAGCAGAGCTAGAAGCAGAGTCCAGAAAGGCACATCTGGAATCAGGGTCTAGAAAGGCACAGCTTGAATCAAAATGGGCATGTCTGGAAGCAGTAATGGACAAAATAGCAGTGGAAAAAGAAGCTGCAGTTGCTATGGCTAAAGCAGAGACTTTAGAGGAAGCAATGAATCTCAAGAGTGAAAGACTCTGCAACATTCTTAAACCTGAATACAGAGATCGTGACAACTCGCTGTGTACTTCAGAATATGTACTGCAACATGCTAAGCCAGACAACAGCCTACTTTCAGGTCCAGAAGCAGTTAATTCCTGCTTATGAGCTCCAGCAAAATTTTGTCACATGGTATGTAACCTCAGGTAACCAGAAACCATACATCAAAAAAGAGAGCCGTTACAAAGACTGTCAATCCTCAGTGCACCCCGCACTTAAACCAATGAACGCCCACAGCACTACCATGCCCTTTAAGAAGGAACAAGTAGATGGTGGCTATCACAGAAACAACATATCCAGAGATCGCTACAGCCCACCACATTTTCCACTCACCAACCTCTCTCCAAATACAACTCATAATAATCAAGGGATGTCTAATCTCTTCAAATTATTCGCACAACGTGAGCTAGTAACAAAAGGACTCTCAAAATTTTATGACGGACCTGAAGGCTACAGAGCATGGCGATCTTCATTCAGGAATACCATCAAAAATCTGTCTGCAAGTGAAGAAGTTGATCTTCTAGTCAAGTGGCTAGAGAATGAGTCCATAGAACATAGAAAGCGAATAAGAGACATTAATATTAATTTCCCAAGTAATATGTGATATGGGAAATACTTGAGGAGTGTTATGGCTCACCAGAAGTGATAGAAAGTGCGCTCTTTAAAACAATTGAAGACTTTCCTAAGATCTCCAACAAAGAGTTTCTAAAGGTTAGAGAATTAAGTGACCTGCTGATGGAACTGCAAGTTGTCAAGGCTGATGAAGATTTGCAAGGACTTTCATTTATGGACACTGCACGGGGAATCAAACCCATAGTACAGAAACTTACAGTTTGCAAGAGAACTGGATCACTAAAGGTACCAAGTACAAACAAAGGTACAATGTCTAGTTTCCTCCATTCTCTTTCATTGTAGACTTTGTACGCCAAAATGTGAAGACAATGAATGATCCAAGCTTTGACTTCTCAACATCTGACACTACTTATCCAACGTCAAGTAAACCTGCCTTACACCATAGCTTGAAAAGCACACCTGTTGCGGTACACAAAACCAGTGTATCCCCTACTGACTACTCATGCAATGCTAGCAGTACTGCAGAGACTGAGAATGTCTCAACAAGAGACCTATTCAGAAAATGTCCTATTCACACTCACTGCTGCAGGTGTTGTGCATCAGCTTCCCATATTGCAAAAGACTGTACAGCAAACCCTCATGAGTATAGCAAACTGTACTGTACAGCAAACCCTCACATGTATATGTCTGCACACTCTTCATCCTGCATTGTATCTTATGCACATGGAGATATGTTCCACAGTTTTACAATATCCTATACAGTAAAGTTGAAATACGGACATCACTCCTTGTCAATATTTGCTGGGAAAGAGTTTAGCTGCCTGTCAACTTATACACCGCACACATAGGGAGGACAGAACACCACTTATGCATCTAGCAGCCAGCGGTCCTTTTCAAATAGTTCCTTATTCAGATGCAGCTTAGACTCCAAGGAGTTGTTATTAAACCCCTGGAGAACTGGATTTAATTCTTGAGCAAGACCAGAGGTTTAACTGGACATCAACAGGGCCACAAGGTCAACTTGCGGACTCACTATACCTTGCATCTCAAAATATTATACTCAGGAGTCTCTCGGACTTAACAAGTTGCATGTTTATTCCATAAATGTTTGGTCTTCATGTTTCAGCAGAATCCACACCCAGAAAATAGTGAAGGCTGCTGATCTCAGGCCCCATCTATCTGGTCTGAAGTGAGAGACATTCCAACCACCCAGAACACTCACTGATTGCCCAATCCTACCACTAATTACTAGGATAATTTATAAACTAAATTCCCCTCCCTGTTTGTAAGGAGACCACTCATCTGCTGCTAGCTGAACATCACAGTAACCCTTTCACAAGCTTAAATACACTTTATCATCATGACATTGCATCATGCATTTTTGGTATAACAGCTACATTCCCCTGAACCAGTGTTCAGCTGAAGGTCAGTACCACATGGTTAAACAGCATGACATAGTATCACAATGAACACAATGAATTACGACTCCCATTATCCTGTAGTATACACTCCTGTATACTACATGGTGCGAGTACCCCCTTAAGGCCAATACACCTTGACAAAAATGTACATCATGGGGCGGAAGGGAGTGAATAGTTAATAGAGAGTTTGAAGGACACAGGTGACCTCTTTCTAGGGTGCGCTGTACCAGCCTGGTTGCCAAGAAATGGTGCCAAGTCTGTTTCAAATACACTCCTGTTGTTGCCCACATAAAGCTCAACATTTGGTCTACATCTATAAAGTGATCATAGTTGGACAAATATCTTTATCATCTCTCCTTTGAACCCAGTTACAAAAATCTACAGTTCTTTCAGTATAACAATAAACTTTATGGTCGATTTTTAAGAAAGCTGAGAGACATGGAGTATGTGGGAGTAGTTGAACATTTTACTTTGTAAATGGCCATTCTACTAAGGGCAGAAATTCCTGATTGCACAACATCTTCAAACACAGATGCATTTGTTACAAAATCTTTACTTTCCTCATCAACTTTCCAAGCTAAATTTCAACAGGTAAGATGTTACAGTCACATGCAAAAATTGGGGCACCCCTACTAATCTTAATCATATTTAGTTCTAAATATTTGGGTGTTTGCTACAGCCATTTCAATTTGATATATCTAATAACTGATGGACACAGTAATATTTCCGGATTGAAATGAGGTTTATTGTACTAACACAAAATGTGCAATATGCATTAAACCAAATTTTGACTGGTGCAAAAAATTTGGGTACCCTTATCATTTTATTGATTTGAATACTCCTAACTACTTTTTACTGACTTTCTGAAGCACAACATTGGTTTTGTAACCTCACTGAGCTGTGAACTTCATAGCCAGGTGTATCCAATGATGAGAAAAGGTATTTAAGGTGGCCAATTGCAAGTTGTTCTCCTATTTGAATCTCCTGTGAAGAGTGGCATCATGGGCTCCTCAAAACAACTCTCAAATGATCTGAAAACAAAGATTGTTCAACATAGTTGTTCAGGGGAAGGATACAAAAAGTTGTCTCAGAGATTTAACCTGTCAGTTTCCACTGTGAGGAACATAGTAAGGAAATGGAAGACCACAGGGACAGTTCTTGTTAAGCCCAGAAGTGGCAGGCCAAGAAAAATATCAGAAAGGCAGAGAAGAAGAATGGTGAGAACAGTCAAGGACAATCCACAGACCACCTCCAAAGAGCTGCAGCATCATCTTGCTGCAGATGGTGTCACTGTGCATTGGTCAACAATACAGCACACTTTGCACAAGGAGAAGCTGTATGGGAGAGTGATGCGAAAGAAGCCGTTTCTGAAAGCACGCCACAAACAGTTCGCCTGAGGTATGCAAAAGCACATTTAGACAAGCCAGCTTCATTTTGGAAGAAGGTCCTGTGGACTGATGAAACAAAGATTGAGTTGTTTGGTCATACAAAAAGGCGTTATGCATGGCATCCCAAAAACACAGCATTCCAAGAAAAACACTTGCTACCCACTGTAAAATTTGGTGGAGGTTCCATCATGCTTTGGGGCTGTGTGGCCAATGCTGGCTCCCGGAAATCTTGTAAAGTTGAGGGTCGCATGGATTCAACTCAGTATCAGCAGATTCTTCAGAATAATGTACAAGAATCAGTGATGAATTTGAAGTTACGCCGGGGATGGATATTTCAGCAAGACAATGATCCCAAACACAGCTCCAAATCTACTCAGGCATTCATGCAGAGGAACAATTACAATGTTCTGGAATGGCCATCCCAGTCCCCAGACCTGAATATCATTGAACATCTGTGGGATACTTTGAAGCGGGCTGTCCATGCTCGGCGACCATCAAATTTAACTGAACATGAATTGTTTTGTAAAGAGGAATGGTCAAAAATACCTTCATCCAGGATCCAGGAACTGATTAAAAGCTACAGGAAGCGACTAGAGGCTGTTATTTTTGCAAAAGGAGGATCTACTAAATATTAATGTCACTTTTCTGTTGGGGTGCCCATACTTTTGCACCGATCAAATTTTGGTTTAATGCATATTGCACATTTTGTGTTAGTACAATAAACCTCATTTCAATCCGGAAATATTACTGTGTCCATCAGTTATTAGATATATCAAATTGAAATGGCTGTTGCAAACACCCAAATATTTAGAACCAAAAATGATTAAGATTAATAGGGGTGCCTAAACTTTTTCATATGACTGTATATTGAGGAGCCACAGGTACACACATATTAGTTAACATGAAAAGTACTTTAAGGCTGGATTACACAGGACAATTTAATGCAATTTGAAGTTTTTTTTATTTTGAATGAAGGAAAAGTATCAAGAAAATATATTTCTTCTTTTTTTTGTACTAACCCTTTGTTTTGGCTTAAAAAAAAAGAACCTTGAAAACGTTACCGTGTCAAACTGGCCTGAAGATAGAAATACTCTTTCTTAAAATAATCTCAACATTATACTTATGGTACAACTACAAGTCATCTACAACCTCAACATCGGTATAACGTTTTATTAAATGTTAAATATTAGTGAATAATCAAAAAGGTACACTGGCGGCTGTAGAACATTACTGTTTAGAAATATTCACTACAAGAACATGAAAAATAATAACATACTTAACTGAATAAAGCAGAATTCCTCTCCTGAAAGGGCAAAGAAAATTAAATAGAAGTCAAGGAGAGAAAGAAATAACAGGATAAACAGGAGATATAGCTGTAACACAAATCTAACTATGAAGAGAAGACCAAATATACTGTACATACTTATACATTTATATATACACAGCTTAGTCACATTGTTATGACCACTTCCTACTTCCGAGGTCGGCAGCATGTAGTTCATGAAGGAAATCCCTTGTAGTGAGCTGGCTTGGTGGGTATATAAGGGGTGTGATAGGCTGTCTGTACACATATCCCTCATTGCTGTCATGGGTAAAAGAGGCAATTTATCAAAGTTGTAAAAAGTAATGATTATTGGCTTTCAGGCCAAAGGTGGCAGAGATCAACTGATCACTAGACATGGATCTTGACTTCAAGTTTATAAATTTATAGCCGTAACAAAAGCTATAATGTCAGACACTGAATAAAGGTATGCATTTACCAAAACTTTATGTTGTGTTTTTTTTTGTCGTATTCCAAACTTTATTAGGAGAAAACAAATAGTTCAAATATTAAGAAGTATAAAGTGCCGTTCTGGCTGATATTCACAAGTTATAAGCATGAGTGAATTGGTGATAAAAACAGGGAATAATGACATTACGTATGACAAAAACAATATTATATACAAGTATATTAACAACATAAAATACTGTACTACATAATAATTCACATATGAACACAGCTCAATTTAATATAATAACATAGAGTCATGAGATAAAGAAAGTACACCCTCTTTCAATCCTAATGTTTTAATTATCAGGGTATAATAAAAAAAATGTGGTTATTAGATGATCCAGTGAACACATGACAAATCAACCATGTGATTATTTATTTTGTGAAAAACTAGGACAAAATGCAGAAGCAGTGTTTAAAAAAATTAAGTACAATTAAGTTCACATGGCTTAAAATGGAACGTATCTCGTGCTGTACTGCGCTAAATACGGGACGCGATACGTCCCAGTCATGAAGGTAATCCACAGTTCTCATAGAGAACTATGGATTACGTCTCCTCTCCCAGCTCGCACAATATGGCGAGCAGGGAGAGAAGTGACATGTCAATTATTCACGGCGTATACGCGGCCCCTCCGCCCCAACCCCGCTCCCGAGCACACGGCATAATTGCGAGCGAAATACGTCCCGCAATCATTGCCGAGTGAACATAGCCTTACTGCCTCCATATGAATGTATAGGTTAAGTAGCAGCCAGGTGCTGCTAATCAAATGCCCTTGATTAATTGTTCATCAACAAGTGTGATCATCTCTATAAAAGCAGAGGTTTTGTTAGGGTGCTTTTACACGGTGCCTTTTTGAAGTGGTTTTTTTTCATGCGTTTTTTGTGCAGCAATGTACCGCATTAATTGCTGTGCGTTTCTGCACAAAAAATGCATAAAAAAATGCACCGAAAATGCACTGTGTGAAAGCACCCTTAGTTTGCTGGTCTGAAGAGCTAAGACATGTTTACAATGCGAAGGAGGAAAGGCATTAGCAATATTCATAGAGAAGCAATTGTTGCTGCCCATCAATTTGGGAAGCGTTACAAGTCCATTTTCAAACTATTTGAAGTCCATTTTTTTACAGTGAGAAAGATTATTCACAAGTGGATAAAATTAAGGACAGTTAACAATCTTCCCAGGACTGGGTATCACAGCAGATTCATCCCAATATCAGACTATGCAATGCTTAGAGAAATTGCAAGAGACACAAGAGCTACATTTCAGACTCTGCAGGCCTCAGTTAACATGTTAAATGTTCCAGTTTAAGACAGCACAAACAACACTGAACAAGTATCGCTTGTTTGGAAAGGTTGCCAGATAAATGCCTCTCCTTTCTAAAATGAATTTGGTAATATGGCTTAAGTCTGCGGTGTTGAAGCTGAACAAACCAAAAGACTTCTGGAACAATGTCCTTTGGACAGATGAAACCGAAGTGGAGATGCTTAAAGGAGTTGTCTCACTACAGGCTTTCAGCCTACTTCAAAAATCCTATGCTGCCAGACACTCTGAATTCAGGGGCGTGCTTCTTGTCTGCCTCTTCTCCTCCCTTTTCCCCCTCCCCTCAGCACATAGACAGCTCTCCTCCTCAGACTGCAGTAACTTCTATACAGCAGGGGTAGGGCGAGGGGGTTTGCTGCCAGAGTTAACCCTGTGTTTGCCTGCCTAGGTCTGCTGCAGGCTGCTCACTCCTGGATTAGCTGCACTGTCAGCTCCACAGAGTCAGGAGACAGGAGAGGGCTGATCTATGAGTGTGGAGAGGTCTGTGAAGATGTGTATGCTAATAGCAGAGCAGGGGGGATGCAAGTGATCCTATACCCCCTGCTTAGCATACAAATCTCCACGGACATCAAGCAACAACAAACAAACCGTGTCAGAACAGACACAGGGCAGCTGGGAAGTGAGTTAATATAATCAGGATGTGTCACTAATACAGCAGAGCAGGGAGGGATATGAACCGTTCACATGCTCCCCTGATCTGTTCTATTAGTATAGTCAAACCTCTACAGACACATCATGATTATAGTAACACACTTCACTGCTGTCACATCTACTGACCACAGATCAGCCTCACCTCTGCTCTCCTCAATCTGTGTAGAGAGCAGGAGGGAGCAGGCACACACAGGGTTAATCCACACAGACACAGAAGCCAAAGCCCTCCTCCTCCCTCCACTACAGAAGCATACTCTGTGGAAGGGGCTCTGTACTCTGACCTGTATTCAGAAGTTGATGAGTCACCAGCACTGACAGCGAGTGAGATAAAAATCAACAGGTTGGCTGCTATAGTGATTTCAGGAGCTGATGCACTCCTACTATCAGGGATAACTCAAAATCAGTAGGACATTTGTAATGAACATATATTGCAAAGCTGTTTTTTAAAGATCTTTTAATTAAAACCCAATTATTGTAGCGAGACAACCCCTTTAACCATATTGCACAGATACAGGGTTGTTGAAAATGTTTGGTGGAATTTGGGCTTTTTTTTATAATAA
The DNA here is from genome assembly GCA_025379985.1 of Phyllomedusa bahiana. NCBI lineage: Eukaryota > Metazoa > Chordata > Amphibia > Anura > Hylidae > Phyllomedusa > Phyllomedusa bahiana. Next base: position 33,475 of record JAODAL010008725.1, on the reverse strand, counting down.
TAATAATCTTTATTTATAAAGCGCCAACATATTCCGCAGCACTTTATGATTTAGGGTGTATAAGTACAAACAAAAACAAACATAATACAAAAAAAGCTACTTACAAATGAGACACAAGGTGTTAGGGCCCTGCTCGCAAGAGCTTACAATCTATTAGTGTGTGTGGGTGAGACGAAGGGTAAGAAGTAGGTAGTTTACAATGGTCCAGCCATGTTACATAAATAAGGGGTGATTTACATAGAAAACGGATGAGCCTGACACCCAAACCATAAATCTATATACAGATAAGTGCCTGTGAGTACCCAAGTGCAGGGAGTGACAGAAGTGTGTGTGACAGAAAGCTGGGTGTTAGCAATTAGGGATCATGATAGGCCTGCCTAAGAAGATGTATCTCAGGACACTCTTAAAGCTTTGGGTGTTGTGAGTGTGCCTGTTCGTACGTGGTAGCTTGTTCCAGAGAGCTGGTGCCGTATGTAAAAAATCTTGGAGACGGACATGGGAGGTTCAGATGAGAGAGGCGTGTAGTCTAAGATCATCAGCAGAACAGAGAGACCGGGTAGGGTGGTAGACAGAGATGAGGGAGGAGATTTAGAGCAGTGTAGTGCTGTGGAGAGCTTTATGGGTGAGAGTTATGAGTTTCTGTTGTATTCTGTACTGAATGGGCTACCAGTGCAGTGAGTGACACAGTGTAGAGGCATCAGTTTAGCAGCCGAAAAGAAATATGAGCCTGGCTGCTGCATTCAGGACAGATTGAAGAGGGGAGAGTTTGCAGAGAGGGAGACCGATAAGCAGAGAGTTACAGTAGTCAAGACGAGAAAGAATAAGAGCAACAATGAGAGTTTGAGTTGTTTCCACAGTGAGAACAGGACGGATTCTGAAGATGTTCTTGAGGTGCAGGTGACAGGAATGGGCAAGGGATTGAATATAGGGGTGAAGGACAGATCGGAATCTAGTATAACCCCAAGACAGTGTGCTTGCTGCCTAGGAGTTATGTTGGTACCACACACGGAAACAGAAATAGTAGGGTGAGGTCAGTTAGTAGACGGCGGGATGACAAGAAGTTCAGTTTCAGTGATGTTTAGTTTAAGATGGAGAGAGGACATGATGTCAGAGACAGCGGACAGACAGTCACTGGTGATTTGTAGCAGGGCAGGAGTGATGTCTCGGGAAGAGGTGTATAGTTGAGTGTCATCAGTGTAGAGATGGTACTGGAAGCCAAATCTGCTGATGGTTTGTCCAATGGGGGCTGTGTAGAGTGAAAAGAGGAGAGGACCTAGAACCAATCCCTGAGGAACCCCAATAGCAAGAGGAAGGGGAGAGAAGATAGAACCGTAAAATGATAAACTCAATGAGCGGTCAGAGAGGTAGGATGAGAACCAAGAGAGAGAGGTGTCCTGGATGCCAATGGCGCTGAGCATGCGGAGGAGGAGGAGGTGGTGATCTACAGCGTCAAATGCTGCAGAGAGATCCAGAAGAAGCAACAACAAGTAGTTTCCCTGTGATTTAGCAGTGAGGAGGTCGTTTGAGACTTTAGCTAGAGCAGTTTCTGTGGAATGTAAAGTGCGGAAACTGGATTGCAGAAGGCCGAGAAGGGACTTAGCAGAGAGGTAGCGGGTTAGGCGAGAGTAGGTCAAGTGTTCTAGGAGTTTAGATATGAAGGGCAGAATAGAAACTGGTCGGTAATTAGCAGCGTAGGACGGGTCCAGAGTGGGCTTTTTAAGTAAAGGGGTTATGATGGCGTGTTTAAGGCGGATGGAAATATCCGAGTGGAGAGAGAGAGTTTACAGATTGCAGTGAGAGAGGACAGCTGGGGAAATAGACTGGACAAGGTGAAAGTGAATGGGGTCACTAGAGCAGGTGGTGGGGCGAACAGAAAAGAGAAGCCTGGATACTGCCTCCTCTGTCACCGGGTCAGGGGCTGAGAGCAGACTAGTGGACAAGCAGGAGGGGATGGGGTGGGTATTACTTGGGAACTGAGATATATTTTGCTGGATATTGTCAATTTTGTCTTTGAAGTGAGTGGCCAAGTCTTCAGCACAGCGGTCAGTGACCAGGGCCTGAGCTTTAGGCCTGAGGAGGAAGTGGAAGGTGTTAAACAGGCGTTTGGGTTTTTGTGTAATGTTGAGATGAGGGAGCTGACATATTCTTGCTTGGCGCGGTGAAGGGCAGTCTGGTAAGTCCAGAGCATGAATTTATAGTGGAGAAAGTCTGCAGGTAGCTTTGACTTTCTCCACAGACATTCAGCAGACCTGGAACATCGCTGCAGAAGGCGAGTCTGAGGCGTGTGCCAAGGATGCCGGCATCTGACTCTGGTGGTGCGGTGCGAGAGTTGTGCCAATATATCCAGGGTGGTTGCGAGAGTTTCATTGTATTGTTTGACAGCCAGGTCAGGACAGGAGAGGGAGGAGATTGAGGGCAGTGAAGACTGTATGGTGTCTATGAGTTCCTGAGTGTTAACGGAGCAGACATTTCTGAATGTGTGATGGGCAGGTGTGTCCAGAGAAAGCTGAGAATTAATGATAGTGAAGGAGATTAGGTTGTGGTCAGAGAGCGCATAAGGAGAATTAGTGAGGTTAGAAATTGAGGAGTCTATAAATTGTGAGAGGTCAAGGGAAGAGGTTAGTGAAAGAAACTGAGAGGCAGAGGTGGATAGGGGGTCATCAAAAGGGATGTTAAAATCACCCATGATGAGAGTGGGAATTTTGGTAGAGAGGAAGTGAGAGAGCCATGCAGCAAAAGGATCTAGAAACTGGTGGGGTGAGCCGGGGTGACTGTACACAACCACGACTCTGAGAGAAAACTACCTAAAGAGTCTAATGGTGTTGACCTCAAAGAAGGGGAAAGTGAGCGAAGGTGCGGGAGGAATGACCTGGTACGTGCCATGTGGAGAGAGAACATGTCGACTCCTCCACCCGGCCTGTTCACAGGTCTAGGAGTGTGGGTGAAGTGTAGGTGATAGGTGAGAACAGCAAGGGAGGCAGTGTCAGATTGCTTGAGCCATGTTTCTGTGAGAGTGAGGAGATTGAGGGAGTTCGAGAGGAACAGGTCGTGAACAGCAGTGAGTTTAGTACAGACAGATCGGGCGTTCCACAAAGCACATTTAAAAGGGGCAGGAAAAGACATACAATGAATAGCACGCAGATTAGCAGGGTTTCTATGGTAGGCAGAAGAGGAGTTGGGATTAGCAGTAAAGGTGGGTGGGCCGGGTTAGGAGAGATGTCAGCTGCAGCGAGAAGAAAGAGAAAGAAGAGTGACAGTAGATGGTTCAGTGATGTATATGAGCGGCGTTTGTGCGGCACCATGAAAGTGGGTGGTTTGGTGAAGTTGAACTTTAAGTTGAAGTAAGTAATGTGTAGGATGTGTGCATCGGTGAGGGCAGGATAGAGGAGCTGATGTGGACAGAGTTCACTGGGGGCAAGACTGGTAGGATAGGAGGCAAATGGCTGCAAAATAAACCACAACAGTGAGCATGGTGAAAGAGATGTAGTTTAAAAAAGACTGGTTACTCACAAGAACGGTGCTATATTCTGACCCCCTTCTGCCCACTTCTGTTGCAAATCTATCATAATTCATCACTTCAAAATGCCTGTCACTTAAAAAATGCTGGCAGGCCAAAAGGTCTATGCAAACCACAAGGCTCCAATATATAGTATGTACTGATTAACTCACTGCTTTCAGGTGACAGAAACATGTGGGGTTACTAAGAGATAGCAAAAAGGAAATGCTTCAAAAGGCAACTGGTGTATAGCCTTAGCTAAATAGATAAACACATGCTAATTATTTTATACAAAGTTTGGGGCTCTATGCAGTTTACACATACCAGAAAACATATGATAGGACAATGAAAGATAACAGAAGCTATGATGAGATGCTGGCACTTGTAGTACAGCTGGGAGACATACCTGTGAAGAAAGACAAAAGTGATCAGAAGGGAGCAGAGACAATGATTTGTGTTCTATCAAGTTTTGTCATAATTCATCACTTTCATCACTTCAAATAGCCTGTCACTTAAAGAATGCTGGCAATTCAAAAATGTTGGCAGAGAAAATGCTGGCAGCCACACTACCTGGGTACCCTGCCTTCATTAAATAGATTATGAACTTCTTTGTATACAAAAGTATTGTAGAGTCAAGAGCCAAAGCTTGGCCGAAAATGGATAATTGAACAAAACAATGATCCTAAGAACACCAGAAAATCTGCAAAGAGAAGGCAGAAAAAGAAGAATCATAGTGTTGCAAGGGCCATGTCCACACCTCAGTCCAATAGAGATGCTATGGTAAGATGTTACGGGAGCTGTGCATTAACGAATGCTTACAAACCTCAATGAACTGAAGCAACATTGTAACGAAGAGTGGGGCAAAATTTCTTCAGATCAAAGTGAGAGACTGCTAAAGCCATACAGGAAATGACTACATAAAATTATTGCTGCTAAAAGTGGTTCTACAAGCTATTGATTCATGGGGTATGCTTAGGTTTTCACTCATGGCTATATCATTTTGAGTATTTACTAGTGCATCTAAAATAATTAGAATATCACTGAAAAGATAATTGATATCAATAATTTAATTCAAATAGAGAAAGCCATATATTGTATACACTCATTACATGAATTACAAGGTTTAATGTAACACATTTGTGAGTCCTATAACAAGTAAAAAGATAGTCCTGGAGAACCCCTTTAATTTTTTGAGATGTACTAGTATGTTCCTATATCATGAAAGAAACAAAGAAACAGTTAAGGCTTTGTTCACATGGCAGTAATTGCGGGACGTATTTCGCCTTGCAATTACGGCGTGTGGACGGGAGCCGCGCCTCCGGCGGGAAGAATTGTAATGTCACTTATCTCCCCGCGCGCCGGATTGTGCGAGCAGAGAGAGGAGACGTAATCCATAGTTCTCTATGAGAACTGTGGATTACCGTAATGACTGGGACGTATCTTGCCCCATATTTTGTGCAGAACGGCGCAAAATACTGGGCGAGATATGTCCCTTTTTAAGCCGTGTGAACAAAGCCTTAATGAGCAAACAGTAAATAATACAAAACCAAGGATTGCTGGCTAAGAAGGATGGAGAAATGGATATAAAGAGAGAGGTATGGTGTGTTGCATGGAAGTGATTAGATAAAAGTGACGTATGGGAGCGATGCACAGAAGAACCTCCAGTCAGCCCAAACCAAACTATTTAGTACAAGTGTGGGGATTGGAGCCATAAAAAGAAGAGGGGTCTTTCCTGATCTCTGTTTCTCTGATGAAAAGACTGCATACATGAGCATTCGCACCAAATATAGGTCATGGTTCCTCCTGGAGTGCCACAATGATCATGTATTTTTGGATGTAGAGTATTTAAAAGGAACGGAACTCTCTATATCTTAAAATTAAATTCTTGCACTTAACATGAGATTGAAGATTTATGGGTCAGTAGAAATGCTTTAGACCACTCTGTTAGTAATAGAACGATCAAGCTCACACTCCCAACTGAGTTGATAGGAATTTTTAGCTTCTTTCAGAAGCTCCGTTATTAGTTCATAAATTGTGGAGATGAGGTGACTACGAGGTTCGTCACTGATACATGGAGTCTCAAATGAGGTCAAGGATCTGTGCAGATTTAGTTTGTTTGTATCTGTGACATTAAAGGGATAAAGCAGGAGGTATTGCATCCTAAATAGAATGGGAAGGTTAGGTTCTGCTACAATGATTCTCTGTTCAGTGAGGAAGATGTAGTCAAGAGAAAGCAGAAAAAATCAATGCAGATGGTAAGAAAGCTGGATCCAGGGCAAAGCTGCTAATTAATACATGTGAAGAAATATTTCATCTGTACCTACAGTTTGTCCAAGATTGTGGTGGCCACTGATCCAACATAATATAGATATATATATATTTATATATATATATATATATATATATATATATATATATATATATTATATATATATATATATATATATAAATATATATATATATATATATATATATATATATATATATATCTACACCATTGTGTCTGGGACTGTCAGGCCTTCATTAACTTTAGAACTGATGAGCATTTTCTTACCCACTTTTGTGTTTTTTCCAGCCCGGATAAAGCTAGAAAATATCTTGGTAAGCGAGACAAGAAGGACCTTAGATATAAAATTGGTATTGCCTGGAACAAATATAAAAGACAAGGAAGAATGCCCATTTTTAAAGTATCAACTTGACCTATCCACGAAAACTCCCAATTGTCCCATTTTGTCAGATCAGATTCAATAGTCATTAGTATAGGGACAAAGTTAAGTTCAATGGTACTTTCATGATTAGCAGGAATGTGAACCCCTAGGTATTTAAAAGATTCATTGAAGGAGATATTTTGGCAGTTTAATGTTACCTCATCAAGATTTATGTAAATAGCCATGCTCTTAGATAAGTTGATCTTGTAATTACTAAAAGTACTGAAATTCTCCAGCATCCATCAGTGCTGGAAGTGAAATATATCAAAAGGTCATCTGCAAAGGAAGAAAATTTAAGGTATTTACCTTCTAACTGGATCCTTTTGACGTCAGCGCTGCCCCTAATAGCCTTCATCAGATGCTCCATTAGCAGCACGTACAATAGAGGAGAAAGGGGACAACCCTGTCTGGTTATGTTCCTTTTTTACACATTCGATGAGCTTGCTGTGTCAAGGTCAAAATTGATGACACAGAACGGCAAGGCAGGTTGATTCCCAACTCAGATACAGTTCTTCCTTAGAACATAGTTCTTTTAATTTTCTTCCTGAAACGAAGATAGCAGTGGCTCAGAAAAATGGACCACCTGTGACTTTGAAATCAAAGACCGGTGAGGGAACATGCACAAGGACGTCCACGTCATCTCCCCTGGGTAATTCCTAGGTATTAGCTGACGCTTGTACACTTTTGCTAATCTAATGTGATTTGCTTAAATTTGCGTACAGTGTGTGCCTTCTAGATCTGCTTGCGCCCTGCATACGGGCTAATATCCTAGTATAAAGAAATTCACTCATAATTACTTGAGTAAAAAACTAGCAATTTACTAACAATGGTTGTAATTTTATTATTCCTTGTCAAGAGATATATAGAAGAGCAAAATCAGTGCGTCTTTAAAATGTATTAATCATGAATGTATCTTAGAAAAGGCATATGGACCTCCCTATCCTGGTAATTAGTTGTCTGCTGTGACACTGCTCCCTGTCCTCTCAGTGTATAATAGTATGGGTTACAACCTTGGAAAGCTACCAATATCAATCATTTTTTTACCACCTAATTTCCTAATGCTTTCCAAGCTGATTTAATGAAGTACATAAGAAGAAAACATGTAAAACCCTTGTTAAAAAACAGAATGCCGACTTTTTTTTTCCACATATACACACATTAGATATTTCTTTTCATGGCTGTAAATTAATCTAATTATTTATGCATTATTAGAATTGTAAAGGGGTTGTTCAGTGTAAGAAAATTATAGTGAAAGTGGGCTAGTGTCACGTCAGAGGAGGTGCAGTGGGCGCTGACTGCCACCCAGCCCACTGTTCCTGCCTACTTGGTGTGCTGTCCTAGGCGGCAGACCCCAACTAGACGACAGCCCCTATGCTGCTAAGGGCCGTCAGGGAAACTCAAGGTCCAACAGTCCGGGTCAGTAACAGTACGGGAACATATATGCCAAGAAACGTAAGACAAAAGGATGGTCAGAAACAAGCCGGGGTCCAAACACGGTCAGGAGCGCAGTACAAAGTCGGAGGCAAAAGCGAGGTCAGGAAGTGAGCCGAGGTCAGAAATCAGGTGAACAAAAACAAACGGAATACACAGGAAATAACAATGGGAAACCTTTCTCAGGCAAGGACTAACAGAAATGAGGGAGTTTAAATGAGGTGCCCGGAGCCCTCCCCAGCAGACAATTGTTGCGGCCTCCGGGCCCTCCTATTGGCCAGTGCGACACACCCTCTGACTTGATTAGGAGCAGAGTTGTCACTCCTAAGCTCATCAGCCCAGCTACTCCCTGGGTGTGTCGACTGACTAGAGGGATTAACCCCTACTGTGGCTTGCTTCTTCACGGTAGAAACGTGCGCCGTGACTGCCAGGTTGGAAAAGTTAGAAAAAAAAAATACACTCACCTCCTGCTTACAGTAATGCAACTTCAGAGCTCCTTTGGATCTTCTCCACTTCACTTCTAGGTTCTCATCCCGACACGGGAGAGGTTTGCACCCTATTGACTCATCATTGAGTGCAAGCCTCTCTTGTGTGTCAGGACAAGAACCCAGGAGTGAAGAGGAACAGATCCTGGGGAGCTGAAACCGCAGCGGTAGGAACAGGAGGCAAGTATCACTTTTTTTTCTAATTTTCCCCACCCTGTTTCTATTTCACTGTTTTCACTGTTTTTTTAAACTGGACAAGTCCTTTAAGATTATGTTTGGTAGAATCAAAAAAATTCAAACTGTTTATTACATTTCTAGGAAATGAAAATGTTATTCTCATTTAAAGCTTCAACATTGTTATTGTCACTCCCACTTACCTGTCATTGGTGTCATCACATCCTACTATTTACTGGTCCATAGCCACAAGTGGCTTTATCCTCAGTATCAACTGGCAGCTGAGCCGTCCCCAAAAGTGTCCTTCTCTTACTCTCTAGAGAATATGTGCAAATCCTTGTACAATTTAAAGGCCCAGTGCGTTCTGTTGCTTAACCCCCCACCCCTACCAATGTCTGTACATCTTGCAGTAATTAAAGGTAACCTGTCACATAGATTATGCCCCCCTTGCTGAGGACAGCACAAGCTAGTGTCAGACCTGCTGTTCCCAGTGCTGTGTCCCTTATTCTGTAAGATGCTGTAGTTTTAGAGCATTTACCCCTCAAATCTTTTTCATGAGTAGGTGTTAGCTCCGCCCACCAAAGGTACCCCCGCCCACTGACAGTTATTCACATGCTTCTACCTATTCAAAGTAATAGGTTTATCAATTGAGGTGGGCGGGCTAGCCTCAGATGGGCGGGGTTTGGAAAAACTGACTCTTTGAATGACTCTTTTCTGACTGAAAACTGCAGATTTGAGCATTAAATACTCAAAAAGCATCTTACAGAATAAGGGACACAGTGCTGGAAACAGCATGTCTGTCACTAACTTGTGATGTCCTCAGCAAGCGGGGCATAAACTATGTGACAGGTTCTCTCTAAAGGGTCACCCGCATTCTACAAGTTCCTTATATAAAAAAACAGCTAAGATCTGTGTTTCCAACATCTAACCTGGCTTGTTTATTAACCAGGGTTTTAGTCGACTGTTTGCTCTGATCTTTTCCCTTTTTACCAGTGATGACCAAACTCTGCCTGCCAGAAACGACTGCAAATTTTGCTATCATTTGTTTGATCCTATAGTACCAAATCTTTTTTTGTCATCTGTTGCTATTTCAAACTGTGCTAAGATTGGACCTTGGAGTTCCATGCAGCAAGTCCAGATCCCTATAGAAGGGTTAAAAGTTTAAAACAAGAAAGCCCTGCCTATACCCCCATACCTCTCTAATAAATTTATTACACCTGCCCTATAGTGCTCTCCCTCAGGAGGTGCGGGAGAACCCCCTATTTATGGCTCCCTGGAAAACCTGGCGCGCTGTTTGTAGGCAACGAGGTTTATCACCAGAATTCTCCCTGGGACTTAGGTTCCTCAAAAACATGGCTTTTCAACACAGTAAACCTCACCCAATCTTCAAATATTGGACGGAACGAGGTCTTTCCAAATTGGGGGATCTGGTAGATATCCAACAGAAAAGATTATTGACATTCAATCAACTATGTGTTAGGTTTGACTTTGTTCGTCCGCATTTATTCCATTTCTTACAACTACAAAGTTTTGCAATAGCGTCAGTGGGATCCTTTCGTAGGGAAGATTGGGAGGACACTGTAGTTACCACGCTCTCTAAACTGCCAGACACACGGGGACACATATCAACATTCTACACACAACTTAGATCCCTTATTGATTATGACTCTAGACCCAAAGGCCTTTACAGATGGACTAGCGACATCCCAGACCTACACATAGCTGAAGTGCTGGCAGCACATACCCGACTGCTTAAATATATCCCTAGCGTATCTTATTGGGAGATGTCCCTGAAAGTTATGCATCGAGGCTATATATCCCCAAACCGGAAATTTTTGATGGGAGGAAGCTCGTCGCTGAACTGTCCTCGATGTGGAGAGACTATTGCAGATTTGATGCACTGTTTCTGGTGCTGTCCGGTAGCTAGAGCCTTTTGGAGGCGCTCCCTGGTTTCTCTCCTCTCCCCCCCCCCCCCCCCTCTTCCTTTTTTTTTTTTTGATTGCATGTCCTATTTGTTTATCCTGTAATCTTTTGGTCATTCCATGCTATTTAATGTGATGTAGTTTATACCACCAACATATCTAAACCTATTGAATGGAAGGGGGTTCCTGGTCAAATATTATGCTTTACTAATATATGAAACCATCCTACAAATACCGGTCCTTAGGTACGGACTCTACATGAGCTTCCTATAACCCTAGGTTACAAGTCACTCAACCTGTCGAGTCCCCCTAGATGGTTTGTGGCAATAACACCTTCTTCTATGAACTCAAGTCGTCGCTCCATGTTAACTAGGTTGGACTCTGGTACTCTGTTTCCCGATGTGGCTACTCCCACCACGGAATTACCACCCCATAATCCTCAGGTTTAACACATGGACTTCTGCCGTATTTCCGTGATTTTGATGGTTTTCTTGAAATTGAAACAACTATTCTGTTTGCTATATGTTAATTTCTTTGGCCGTTCTGGAGTGGAAAAGACGGTCCATGATGCCAACACATTTTATTGAACCACACTGATTAATTGAACGTTTGTTCATCTATCATTACGCAGGACCAATTTTGCAATTTCTGATATACATACCTAATCTCTATATATGGTCCCCATGATCTAGACGATAAATTCTAGGCTGTCCGGTAGCTCTAACAACTAAGCTTTAATTCTCAGGACTCTTTCTGGGATTCTGATGCAATGCTGGTTTGCACAAACGCACACAACCGGTAGTCTCACACTCATTAAACTAAAATTCTCACCTTTTAAATAATTATTGTGCTTGTTCTGTTCACCCTAGAGCGGCCAATGCAATATTAGATCTGTATTGTCAACATAGTTTATGTCTTGTATCGGTTGAGCGGTGTTCTTTGGAAACCACTTCTTGCAAGATACGCAACCTGCTCGTCCTTCCCTCCTCCCCTTACACTTGTCACCCCCCCCCTTTTTTTTTTTTTTTTTCTCTCCGCCCCCAGTTACCCCGTGAGTTTTGTGTATTTCTTTGGTGCCCCATGTTGGGGTTATGGTTTGCTATAATGTTGAAAATATTAATAAAAATATTTAAAAAAAAAAAATAAAGCAAGAAAGCCTCTCCTGTCCTTGACATAGCCTTTCACCAATTCCATAGCAAACCAGCAGATTCACGACTGCCTCCAGATAAGCCTTGGGATAGTTATTATTTTCTAACATACATTAGTACTACATGTGAATATATACAATTTTGTATCTTATCAGGAAAAAGTGCCATCTTCCTCACCTTCTAGTGAACTGTTGCCTTCTTTCTTCTGCCTGCAGGCTTCTAAAACCTACTCAGACACAAAAAATCAATTCAGAGTAATACAGTATACAGTGGTCTTGGGTGAGGGGGAAGTGGATGCAAGGGTTGTAAGGAATGCATTATGGATGTAAGGGTTGAAGAAAAATCAAGGGATTCGCTCAGAGATCACACAAAGGTCTGACATCACACCAAAAGGAAACACAGAAAAAACATTGAAACCAGCAGAGGAAGGAAATAGACCCAGATATACAAATTATCCACAATATTTCTGGCTGCAGTACATCCATATACAACTACAGCTGAATGAGCTCAATGAAGAGTGACTGTGATTTTCTTTCCAACAATCAGTATGCTTTGATTGGATCCAACCACTGTACCAATCACCTGTTCGACTCCTTGTCATACGGTAAGTTTATTATAGTCAACAGGTAATCAAGTATGTGTCAGAGAGAAATCAAGTGGAGGGGACAGGAGACAAAGAATGACATGTCTGAACCTGGCACCGACTCGCAGGTTCTACCTCTGTTTTTAGTAATGTATGATCCAACAGTATATATGAAAGTGTCTCACAGTACTTAATAAATGTGTCCTGTTCTACGCCAAAAGTAGTCTCAGCCATAACACATTGGGAGGTGGGCTTAAACATTTTTGGCCAAAAGTGTGAACTAAGAACCTCAATTTTTTTCATGTATCATAGTTAGCAGTAATGCTTTTTCCAAATTTCCTATGTCCCATTAGATGGTTTCCTTAGTCCATAGTGTGCCCCTGTTATTTGAATTTGAATGTTTATATGTATTGCTGCCACACCAGTGTGCATTTGTTTTTTCAAACAAAGTTTTTCCATGTGCAAAACCAAGTGTTGTTTCTGACAAATATGGATTTGTACGGCAGTTTTTCGCCAATCTTTGGTGTATTATTGGCGCATTGTACGCTCCCGCATCTTTGGCTCATTCAGAAGTGTCATGTCTGCCGCAGGCTTCACTGCGTGCAATGGTTCATATATCTATAGAACATGGCTATGACAGTTCAAAGCATGCAAACAAAATGGCGCTACCCCGTTCATAAATATCGCCCAAAGAATGTCACTAGTCCTGCCACTTTGTTTGAACGATAAGCAGAGGTCACGCCAATCAGAACCTCAACATTCTAGACAAATCGAGCAATATACCTTAGCAATGTCTGTCATGAGACAAGCTATTTTAAAAGGGTCGTCTCACTACATTGATTCATCTCACCTCAGTCCTAATTTCTTGGTTTCATTTTGAATTCAGGTGCGTGTTTGCTGGCTTCTACTACGCTGTAGTAGAAACCAGGTCTGTAGCTATAGCAACCAGTGCTGGCAGCCTATGATGAGAGATTGAACAGGTCTGTAGCTATAGCGACCTGAGGAGCTGATGCAGTCCATACGAGAGGGGATATCTAGGAATAGGTAGGATACTGTTAATGAACATATATTGCAAAGTGACTTGTTTTTGAAAGATCCTTAATATAAAAAGCAATCCTTGTAGTGAGACAGCCCCTTTAAGATAAAGGCTGAGATGTATTGTTGGCCACATTTTTTTTTTTTGTAACGCGTTTGCTTTGTCCTTCTTTTTTATTTTTTATTTTTCCATCTAAATAGTCATATGAGAGCTTGTTTTTTGTGAAACAAGATGTACATTTCAATAATTCCATTGACCTTTATAAAAAAAAAAGGAATTTTGCAAAGGGTTGTTTTTATGGAGTTCATGCTTCAGTATAAATAATTTTTTGTATTCTGCAGGTCAATACGATTCCAGTGATTTAAAATGTGTAGAGTTTTTGTTATGTTCTAGTGCTTTTAAAAAAAATTAAAACATGCTCTGATTTTTTACTTTGCGCTGCAGCGCCATTTTCTGTGACCAATAACTCTTTCGTTCTTCCACCTATGGACCTCAATGAGGGCTTGTTCTTTTATGGGCTAAGTTGCAGTTTTTATTGATACTATTTTGGGATACATATGACTTTTTGATCACTTTTTATTTCAACTTTCTGGGGATGTGAATTGCCCAAAAAACTAAAATTTTGGTGTTTCAAATTGTTTTATTAAACGTTGTTCGGTGTACAAGATAACTATGTATATTATATAAATATAATATAATTTAAAAGATTTGAATAGATTGGAATTTTGTGAACGTGGCAATACCAAATATGTGTCACTTTTTACATTTTTACTTGTAACATGGTGAAAGGGGGATGTTTGAACTTTTAATATGTTTTTGCTTTTTCAAACTTTAAAAAAAAATTTTTTTACACTTGTAAGTGTGCTCCTGAGGTACTTGATCACTAGGGGGCGGAATTGCTTGTTCACCCTTATGCATTATATGGAAAATCCAAAAGAGTGTACCAAAATGGCGTTACTATTACTTCCTGCCTAAAGACGTACCCATATGTCCATTCTTGGTTAGAGGTTAAGGTCCATCCTATCTTGGACTTAAAGGTGTTCTCCGACACTATCTTTTTACCTGTTATAGAGAGGATTTATAAAGATTCTACCATCAAATAAGACTTAGAGTAAAACTCATTTTGCAGAAGTTACTGATAGACAAGACACTTCACCAACAACCAAGACTATAGACACGGTCTTTCTCTATTTCACAATATAATCTGAAATTAAAATCCAAATTCAACCCACCTAAACAACACCATCCCATGGAAACATTTATTCAGTTCGTTGAGGATGATCTATCTAAATTACTCCCTAACATTCAGAAAAGCGTATATAAATTTCACTCCAATTTGTGTCCCTTGGAATGCCAAGCAGTTAAGAACCCGCAGACAGCCAGTTATATAATTATTAAAACAAAGGGGGCACTATAGTTGTGATGGATAAGAGCCTCTACCTGGAAGAGATCAATCACCAATTGGGTGACTCTGTAACTTATCAATTATTAGATAGGAACCTTACCCCATGTATTCATGAACTTATCACTGACACCATACGTACCCATTTGGAAACCAAAACCATAGATGCAAAAAAACGCTGAATACCTGATTAATCAATAACCTGTAACTCCAGTAGTCTACATTCTTCCTAAAAAAAGACCCCATCAGACCACCAGGAAGACCGATAGATCCACTGATTCTATATTCTTTCCTCTGGCATCTTACTTGAAAAAATATTCACACCATAGATATGGACAACTCACTCATTTCTTCTTGATAACAGACACTAATTGGACAAAAATATAACAAAATCTCCAACCCTTCCCAACTGAATTCTCGATACATGTGATAAATCCAGCCTATATACCTAAATCGAACACCAACTTGGGATTATGAGGACAGATCATTTTTTAGATATTCATCAATTTGACTCCAATGCCAAAGAATTCTGATTGGACTAACTTTAATTGATCCTGTACAACAATTTCTTTCTCTTTGGGGATCAATATTATCTACAGTTCACAAGGCATTATGGGAAAGGAGCTGGGAAGCTCACTGCGCCCTCTATTGGTTGTAACAAATCCTCAATTTACTACTGATTCACTGAATCTTTGAGAAGCAAAAAGGAGTATTAGTCAAGCCAATATCGCTTATCTACATATGACCATTTCGGGGTTTTGCCCCTCATCAGTGTAGAGCAGAGCGATACTGGCTTGACTGGGTGGGAGGCAATGAGTGGCTGAGAAAAGGACAACATCTCTCCTCTCTCCTTAAGGAGAGCACCAGTTAAGGTGTGTAGTGTTTTGATTGCCTTTTAGCCCACTACTAAGCATCTGCATATCACAAGGCATTATGGGAAAGGAGCTGTCAGAATACAGCACTGGGGAGCAATGTAACCCTCCCTCACCCTTACGCTAATATTTACATGGCCATTTTTGAGCAAGACCACATTTACCAACAGGATCTTTTCCGACAACATGCCGTCTTGTGGTTCCGTTATATTGATGACATTTTCTGTATACTAAGAACCTCCTGTTCATTTTTGTAAAATTTTGCTGAGAAGAAGTAGATCAACGTATAGTGTGAGGATGGACAGTCCATGACTCTCCCTCCATGTTTGAATAATTTTACTCTTCTTTCTCAGACAAAATGACAGTTCCTTTTGACCGGGTAATATTCCTTGTACATTATTCCCCTCATCACTTTTTCCTACCTCTATCCTATTATCCTATTTTCCTTTGTTGCATTTATTATCCCTCATGTCCTCCTTTTTCTTACCCTCCTCTCACCTCATTTCATTTTGTGTCCTTTATTTGTTTCTTCCTACTTTTTCTAGTATCCTCTATCTTCCCTGTATATCTACGATCCTTTGCTCCTTCCGCCTATGCGTGGTACACTCTCCAGTACTACTCTGCCCTTTCTCCTGCACCAGGGCTTCTGCGCAACTGCAGGCTTTTCCACTTGCCACTCGTTGGGACAGTGTAGGCAACTCGCCACACAGCATGGACGTCTCCTTATATTCTCCACTACCTCTCTACTTCTTTAGATATCTGTCACTATTTGGAGATTCCTCTTTCCTCACTTATTGTTCATACTTTCTCCCAGGTTGCCCTGCATATTCCCTGCTGCCTCAAAAGTGGTTTTCTCTATCTAAGGTACAAAAGATCCCACTGCCTTTCACAGGTTTCTTTAGTCACTCTCTTCCACATTAATCCTTACTTTTCCCTACTAGTCTCTTTTCCTGTGGTCTCATCTACCCTGGTGTCGACATACATTTGCTCACCTATTATCATCTACTACTACCCCATATTCTTTCCTCTATTTCTACTTCTCATTATCTTCTCTTCTTCACTCCCTTATAACATGTTGCTTCAGTTCTTACAGATGCTTATCTTCCATTGATCGACATTATCCTGTGCATCTACATGTGTCGCTGTCTTGCTTACATTTTTGGTATGTATTTATGACTCCTCTTTAGATAATTCTTCTTCTGTTGATGTCTCTTCTCACCCACTCCGATTTCTTTTATTTACTCTATACATCTTTTTAAATTACTCTATATTTGTTTTTCTGTTTATTCTCTAACATCCTTTACGCACCCTCATTTCCTCTTTTTCTATTCTTTTATTTTTCTTCTTTTTTCTCTCATCATACTTATTTTTAAATGTTTCTTCTCCCTTTTCTCTAGATTTGATTCTCATCTCCAAACCATTTTCCATCTTCCTGCCCCCTTTTTTCTTCTAGTTTCCAGTTCTGCACCCTGCTATGTATTATTTATGCTGTACAATTTCTTATAATTGTTCTTCTCTACCTCCTAGATGTTTCTCGATAAAGGATCTTCTTAGCCAAAACGTCGAGACAAATTGACATCTATGAAATTTATTCAATAATCAACACCCATGAAATTTGTTGTCATATCGATTTTTGTGCAGTGATCTGGATTACCTATCATTATAATCTTAATATGTTGTACTCATCATTAAATTATACTTAATTAGCACCATATTGGAGTGCTGTGGATTTTCCATGGAATATTTTATGGGGTCTAGCCAACCCTTTTCCACTAGAGCATCCACGTACTTCTCTTCTATTCCCTGGTGTGCATGACCATCTCTGTGAGTCAGTGGATGTGCTTTGAAGCCAGGCTCAGCTCAAAAACACTCCCCTGTAGTCGGCGTGACCTGAGCAGACAAAGATCTGGCTGCCTCTAGTGATTCATCATTCACTATGTAAACAGAGGTGCTGACAGGAATGTAATATAACAACGCTGGAGGGGGAGGGTGTTGTATGTGGACAGGAGGAGATGTGTTTTTGATAAATTTGCTAAATAGATCTTTTTATTGGTCAGAAGACTTGCCATGATTGATTGGCTGAATGTGCATTAGGACCTCTGAGATTATCCAGCAACAGTGAGAAAAAAAGTCTGCCTACTGCTCTTTATATAATAGCGGTGCCAAGATAAAGCATCATGAGACGCTGCCCTGACATCACTGGGTGCAGGAATGATGCACATCCCCTACAGCAGGCACACAGCTTTCCAGTGACCAGAAACTGATTGCTGTGCGGAAAGTGATATCACCCACCTTTCTTGGATGTTAGATAGCCTATTCAGTGTACAGGAAAGCTGGGTGATTCCACATTCCCCACAGCAATCAGTGATAGGATAGCTGTGTACCTGCTGTGGGGGATGTACAGCACATACATAGAAATATATAAACCAAATCATATATATTTGTACATGTATAACATATATTACAGGTGAGGAAAGAATGTTTTTACCATGTTCCAAACTGTTTGGTGCACTGTATCATAACACAGCCTGCTTCAGGCAGCCAGGAAGTGAACTGTAGCAGAGTTGCGGGGGCATTAGTTGTACCTGTCTGAGAATGATGATGCAAGGGTGTACAGGGCAGGGCTTAACAATGCTAGGAGATTTAGGGAGTGGGTTCAGGGAAGTCCTAGATTTTAACTACAGTGCATTGTGGGACTCGTAGGAAAGAGCTTCTGGAGAACTACTGACCCTTCCACAAGCAAGAAGTTTCATTGCAAAACGTGGGTCTTGAGAGGCAAAAGAAAAGAAACACATGAAGGTAGTGGAATATCTTTACTTTTCAATATAAAAGCTGTTTATAGTGTTTTACGAAATCATTAAACTCCCAGAAAACCCTTTGAAGGTCCAAACATGTATTTTTGTGGTTTTTTCACCATTAAAATCTAAGAGCCCAAACTTTTTTTGTCCTGTAATAGAAAGGTGATACAATTACATAATTTATTTTAGTTGCTGCTTTTGCAGTAAAAGAACAAAACTTAAAAGAACAAAAAATAGAATTAAAAAAAAAATTTGAGTGTTACATATGATACAGAAGTTGTAATGTAAAAATAACAATAATAAAGTCTTCAAACAATAGAATCAGTAGAACAACTAAATGTAATAATGCATAATAGATTTCAAACACGCATGTACTAAAACTTAAAATGTGCCTGGTCAGGATTGTGGGTAAACGACTTGGTGAGGAAGTGATTAAAGAGCAAGCAGAAAAAAAAAAGAACTTTTTTATTTTTCCATTAAATGGGTTGTCTCACCTCTTCAGATAAGTGAAGCCTCTCTACTTGCATGGGCACTTCTTGCTGGACTGTAGATGATGGCAGAGAGAGTCTCTGTATTATGGGAGCCAGATGTGAAAGTCTGCGAGGCCGGGATGGATCTCTTTGCTGGCAGAGCTCTCATTGCCTTTCCTTTGATGCATCCTGCGAGGACTTCCCAAAAAGCCACCACTTTATTCATTATTATTTAAGGCTAACTCTGAGGCAAGGATGTGGAATTGAATAGCATATAGTCCCACCATGGTGTCACCCTGATGCAACTGAAGCAGAAAAGAGGCAGCAGAAGAAGTACATCCAGGTTCTTCAAAGATCTCATTAAAAGTCACTAGGAAGTCTTGATGATTAGCCATCAACAGATCCCCTCGCTACCATAGGGGAGCGGCCCAGACAAACGCTTCACCTTAGAGCAGGGTGGTGATGTAAGCAATCTTAGCAATCTCGTTTGGAAGTGAACTGGTGTGCAAAGTGTATCATACACTGGCTGAGGAAACTGCGGCAGGGCATGGGGTTTCCATCACAGTGAGGTGGCAGCAGCATATGCAGGCTGGGGTTACCTATAGAAACCTGAGGTGATGCAACAGCTGGAGCAGAAGCAGCTACTGTGATGTTCTATAGCATGTCGAATGGTTGCTCTTGATGGGCACATTCAGCCGCAAGGTCGTGAGTGTCAAGCAGGGGCACATTCGCAGGATCCATGGCAAGGTATACTGTCAGGCACAGGGCAGGTAGTGAGAGTTTGCAGTAACCACATCAGGGAATGGAGTCTTGGGACCCCGCTGGTCTAAACACTCAACCCCCGCTGCTTTGACTTTGCTGCAGGAGTTCCATGTCACTACCCCTGACTTTTTTGCTTGTGGTGACAGCCAATGAGCTGATTAGCTACCGAGAAACAGGCAGAGACATGTGCAGGGTACAGGCAAGCGCAAAGGACAGGTGACGTTCAAGTGAAGTCGACAAACGGGCAAACTGTCAGAGCAGGCGGCGGCTGGAAGAGTGGTTAGAAAATGAAGCCAAGGGTCAAACCTGGTAATAACAGAAAAACTGGAATGGGCTCAAAAATGGCTGGCAAGGCAAGAAGGAAGGAAGTGCCCTAATAAAAACTCAGGCAACCAGTCATTGGTCCTGGAAAAGCTTGATGGCGCGCAATGGCCCATTAAATCAGAGAGGATCATCACGTGCCATAGGGGGCTGGGGAGTGAGACAGATTGGAGGAGAAAGCAGCAGAGAAGGTAAGCTGCCGGGAACAGTGAAGGGGAGCATTGGTGCGTCCGGGACATGGACTATGCTGCGCATTGTAACACTGAGGTTGGGAGAAAGATATACAGTCAAAGCACAGCAAAGGATTCTGGGGCTTTTAGTTTTACAGCACAAAAGGAAATAGCGTTCAAACAGGAAATGCTGCTGCTTTACTGCATAGACGGGAGGCTATATGCACATGCAGCACAGTAAAAGCCCATTAGCACAGAAAAAATCACATGAAGATGAATGAGATTCAGGCTAGCTGTCTGACAAGTTGTCTTTTTTTTTTTTTGGTTTGCTGTATAGTCTCTTTAAACAAAATTCCATCTGTGATAAACATTATGTCAACTAGTGGCTGTTATATCCATTGCATTTTGTTCTTCTCAATGTAATAGCTTGGGCCTTATGTTTATTACCTCTCCCTACTCAGATATGAGTTGACAGATGTGAGTTATGCCCCAACTAAACACCTCCCAGGGCAAAATGTCAGCTGGAAATGATGCATTTCTAATGGTGCTATGTAAATACCTTTTAATTTACATGCCATCATTAGGAGGCACTACAGAGGTGCCCATAAATTATACTACAACTGTATCTATCCTATAAAGGTGCCTACATAATGTGCTTTGTTACCAGCCCTGCTACATATTTCTTCAATATATGAATTTCATGCAGGGGATTTTATACATAACATGCAGAAAGACATAAAAGAATCTGGAAAATATAACACCTTTATCATACACTCTGTTTTAATCATTTCACCACATCACAAATGCATTATTTGAAATCACCCAAAATAAAAGAAAGCTGCTGATGGCAAATAGCACTGATATAGGACATTGTCCCCATCTACCAATGTCCATTAACAAATTAGAAAAGAAATGAAAGCCTCACATGTTCAGATGCCTGTCTCAGAGCAAGTGTGTATTCAGCAGAGAGAATTGACAATTGTTTGGCTCTATTACAGAGAAGCCTGCACTGGCATTTCAGACACCACCCACCTAAGAATCATAATTTGAAAAGGATGTTGATGGATTATAGAGGATCCCTCTGTCTGCTCCAATTAGGATCAACATTTTCTCTTCTTGTTCACTGAGCTTTTAGGTCTTAAATATCTGAAAAAACGCTGCCCCCTGCTGGTCCGTAAAAAGATTTGCTGTGCATGCACATGGCTTTATTTGCAATATTTTGGAAAAAAAATCATACACACAGGGAAGAAAAGATTTTGTAAGGGATTATTTCATTATAAATTATAGAATATTTATTGTTATGTATGGTCATAGCTATATTAAGTATATTTTGTGTCTGGAAATGAATGGTTAAATCAGGAACGTTGAGGGCTCTGAAGCTAAACATGCTGTTTTTGCAAAAGTTCATTTGACTGCTGCCTGGCAAAATGGCTATGATAATGTAATCTGATACCCACATGATAACCAGCGGTAAAAGCTTAAACTGCTACTCTGCGAAAAAAAAATATGAGCACAGTTTATCAGGAGCTGCAATATAAAGCAAGTGCTTATAAATCTCATGTTAGCTCATGTGGCATTTTATCATCCAATTACTATGGGTGACTTATTGCTGTAGTAACCTTAGCTGGATTAAAAATACAAGATTTTAACTCCTTCAACAGCTACTCTTACTGGAAACTATCCGGGTACAATGAAATTCACTCCAGAGTCCCCGAATATTCTTTAATAACTCTCACTAGGACAAAGCAATCTGGATGAAATAACATACAATGTGCTCCTCAGTATATGGAGCCGGGAAGACTTCGCATTGGTTCAATGACAAATGCACCAGATAGCCGTCATGACATTTAACCTCTGTTTGTGACTTCTGGGTGCATAGCCCTTCACCTTTTTACCATACTTGCCAACTTTTGAAACTAGAAAAGTGGGAGATTCTAAGGGGCGGAGCGTAGCGCGCCGCGGCAAAAAAATTGCATGGCCATGCCCATCTTGTTGGTGTGCCACGCCCCTTAGACAAAGCCACACCCACTCCACCTAAATGCATAACAGCTCTGGAAGAAAGCCAGGTATGCCCCTTATAGCCAGGTAGTACCCCTTATAGCCAGGTAGTATCCCCCTAATAGCCAGGTAGATGCCCATATAGCCAGGTGACGCTCCTTATAGTCAGGTAGTGACCCCTAATAGCCAGGTAGTAACCCCTAATAGCCAGGCAGTGACCCCTAATAGCCAGGTAGTAGCCACCTATAGCCAGGTAGTACCCCCTCTTGTAGCCAGGTAGTGCCCCCTCTTTTAGCCAGGTAGTGCCCTATTTGTAGCCAGGTAGTGCCCCCTTGTAGCCAGGCAGTGCACCCTTGTAGCCAGGTATTGCCCCCAGTAGCCAGACATTGCCCCCAGTAGCCAGACATTGCCCCCAGTAGCCAGGTATTGTCCCCAGTAGCCAGGTATTGTCCCCAGTAGCCAGGTATTGTTCCACAATAGCCAGGTATTGTTCCACAATAGCCAGGCTTTGTCCCCAGTAGCCAGGTATTGCCCCCAGTAGCCAGACATTGTCCCCAGTAGCCAGGTATTGCCCCAGTAGCCAGGTATTGCCCCCAGTAGCCAGGCATTGTCCCCCGTAGCCAGGTATTGCCCTAGTAGCCAGGTATTGCCCCAGTAAACAGGCATTGCCCCCAGTAGCCAGGTAGTGCCCCTTGTAGCTAATAAAAAAATAATAAAAACTACTCACCTCACCATGCTCCCAGCAACCCATCCAGCTCCCGCCGATCTCCTCAGAGTCGCAGGGGGAGTGAGTGCAGCCGCGCGTCTCAACCCCTGCGACGCTGATCTGTATGTACAGCGCACACCGGCGCTGTACATACAGGGGGAGAAGGGAGGAGGGGAACGATCCCTCCTGCCTCCTCCCTGTATGGCAGCTGCACGGAGCGTGCAGCGGCTGACTGACTGTGCGGCTGTGGCCACACAAGTCAGTGAGACTCACCGGGCGGGTGAGCGGCCTGGAGGAGCGGTGCCAGAGTAGTGTCCTGACGCTACTCCGGCGCCGCGGTCATTTAAAGAACCCCCGCGCCTGCTGGCGGCGGGAGGTTCGCCAACTCTGCCGGGGTGGCGGGGGTGGACCCCATTAGCAGGACCCCCCCACCAAAAGCGGGAGAGTTGGCATGTATGCTTTTTACCGAGTCACTCGATTTCTCATTAGGATGCTGGTGTACGGTACTGAGCAGCGCAACTTTATGGTGCAAACCTTATTGGGTCACCTATTCGCATAAGTGATGTCAGAATAAACTTAGGAAGAAATATGGTGCTTGTGACGTACCCCTCAAAGAGTGTTATTCAAAAGATGGTCCAAAAACTGGAAACGACGGGATCATTAATTCCATCTCAGGGCAGAGGCTAACGGACAATGTAGCGGAATACAATCAATGATGTACAACATGATATGGAGAAGTCATCTATGAAACCTATGAGATACAAAGGAGACTAAGGGCCATATGTATGAAAACTGTGAAGTTCTAAAACTCACTTTGTGGCCCATAGCAACCAATCAGAGCACCCCTCTGATTTTTCCAGAGCACTATATGAAATGAGAGGAGCGCTCTCATTGGTTGCTATGAGCAACAATGTGAGTTTTAGACCTAGACAGTTTTTATACATGTGGTCCTAAGAGATCTTATTCAATATGTCAAAGAAATGCAAAAGGGGTAGAATTGCCGCTTATTGTGTCACCCCCATTCAGGAATTCAAAGCAAGTGATGGGGAGAAAAGAGTCGAGAAAACATCCAAAGTGAAATTGCTGTTATTCCAACTATATGCTTGCCAAACATCTAGTGCCACGTTGAAATGTGTCAGGGAACGGAGATCACTTCCAGCGTCGCATGTAATGCAATCGATCACGCATGCATTAAGATATGTAGCATTTTGGGCCACATGTATGAAACTGTTTAGGTCTAAAAATCACTCTTTTGCCCATAGTAACCTATGGGCAAAAAAAGTGAGTTTTAGTCCAAAACAGGTTCATACATGTGGCCCTTTGTTTGGGTTCAGATTGCTTCATCCAGACAGGAGTTACAACAGAATATTCAGGTGAATTTGAGTCTACAGGGTCAATCTGATTATAGAGAGGGAAAATTAAAAATAATTTTATCATTGAAGCAAGATTTTTTACAAGGCATGGGGTAAATCAGCTTATTGGTTGGCTTCTGTCCTGTGCAGTATCCTTTATTTATTTCTCCCCTTTG
Source organism: Phyllomedusa bahiana (assembly GCA_025379985.1). NCBI lineage: Eukaryota > Metazoa > Chordata > Amphibia > Anura > Hylidae > Phyllomedusa > Phyllomedusa bahiana. The sequence continues at coordinate 9,465 of JAODAL010008725.1, read as the reverse complement.
TATAGACAAATGTGCACAAATAATATAATTATACAACCTATGGTATATCAGGATACATCACCATAAAGTGCCCCAGTAACATTATCGGAGACTACCCAGTCAATACACTGGAGAATAAAGCTGTATACTGTGCCGCTACCTTTCGCTAGGTTAGGCACAAAGTATAGGTTTGAAGGTTCAAGCAACAGGCCCAGTGGCTCCCTCTTCACACTCCTCCAAAGGCTGGGTATGTTGAAATGTCAGGGTACGGTTATTTGATCACACTTGTGAAATAGCGTTGAGAGCCAAACTTCTACAGTGGTCCCTCAGCATTCAATATTAACCCCTTATGACCACAGCCAGTTTTGACCTCTCTGATCGAGCCCCATTTTTCAAATCTGATATGTGTCACTTTATCTGGGAATAACTTTTTAATGCTTTTACCTAGCCATGCGTCTCAGTGACTGTTTTCTCATGACACATTGGACAACATGCATAACCGGGAACGACCAGATATTTGGCGTCTTTTTAACCGATATCCAGCGCAGCCCTGTTCACAGCATTTTTAAATGGCCCATATGCCAATATCAGGCGCATTACATAGCACAAGAGACAGTTTTTAATGCACCTGATTTCAGGGGGTGGGCGGGAGGTGAGGGCACTAGAACCGTACGAAGCTATAGATTTATAGCTTCGCTACAGCAATTCTAGGCCTATTACTGCTGAAACTGGTAAACCACTTTCAAAGTAGTATTTACTAATATTTCAGTGTCTTATATATAGTTGTTTTGTTACTAGCCTTGTCTGTGATGGAATTAATCAGGAGTGGTTAGTAATGTGGGCACGCTTCTTTGCGGTATTATTGCCACTATTTTAATAATTGTTGTTGGATTTTTATGACATTAATTAAATAAAGATTTCTTTTTTTAATACTTTTGTAGTGGTCATTGTGGTTGTAGGTGCTTTAATATATTTTTTGAGACCATTATAGTTATTTTGTGATAATTGGCCCATAAATAATTGTAGGTGTTGTGTTTCAAAGTGGTATACCTGAACCCGAAATGTCATACTAGCTCTGGAAGGCACCTGATTTATGACCTGCGATAGGGCGCATTTTAGGCTTTTATTATGCACATGAAATTTGGCATTTAAACGCCAAATTTCATACATCCCGCCCATTGTGTTTTAAGTTAGTAACATTTTTTTGCCAATACAGTTCTTGTTTATTTGTGAAAAATATCAAAATGTCATGAAAACTTGGAAAAATTGGCCATTTTCGAACTTTAAAAAATTCTGTGTGTATGTTAGCATCGTTTTCTAAATGTCTTTTTATTTTTTTTTTACAGCATTCGGGGGTTATAAATTTAGTAGCATTTTCAAGAAAATTTGCAACACAGATTATTTTTAGGGACCAGTCGAGTTTTGACATTGAGGGGCTTGTATGTTAGATACCTTCATAAGTGACTCAATCTAAAAAAAACTGCCACTTGTGAAGTATTAAAAACTGCATTTAGGAAGTTTGTTAACTATCTGGTCTTTCATAGAAATGCTCTGAGTAAGGGTCAGCTTGAAACGCGCAAGCGTCAGTGTGGACCTTACGTAATTTATTTTCTTTTTAGTAATGTGACACTGTCATTTTTAAAGGATTTCCAATAAAAACTGCTATATGCATATTTGTCTAACCCTACGTGATGGTGCCAGACTATTATCCTCCTGTGGGAATCTTGCAATGAGTTCAAATTTCGAAAATTTCACTTTTTTTCAGATTTTTTATTTAAATCTATTATTTACGAGAACACTATGGATGTTACCAGGGAAATGCAATCCCAAACTGTGCTATTGACTCAATCACAAGCCTCAAAATAGTAGAAGCAACTTCTGGATTTTGGGGACTCTTTTCAAAAGGAATTTCTTAAGGTACCATTATAGGTTTGCGGACACCCTAAGGTGCTAAAACTTACTAAACATCCCTAAAAAGATCTCATTTGGGACACTACACCCCTTAAGGAACATATCCATTCTGTAGTGTAGTGAGTATATCAAACCAACAGGTGTTTCACATATTTATTTACCATTAGGCTGGGAAAATGGAAAATTAAATTTTTTTTCAATAATATGCTTTTTTCATTGATACATTTTGAGGTTGTATGGCATTTTACTTGCCTTTTTATTAAGGATTTTGGGAGTCAGGATGAGCAATATGCATGATGAGTTGATGTTTTCATTGGCACCATTTTGGGGTACACATGACTTGATCCCTTTGTAATACGTTTTTTAGAAGGCAGGATGAAGAAAATACAGCAATCCTGTTAGAGTTTTTTTTAATTTTTTACAGAGGTCACTGTGCAGTATACATAAGTGGCGTAGCTACAGGGGTCGTAGACGTCGCATTTGTGACTGGGCCCCTGAGCCAGGGGGCCCAGAGGCCCCCCTTGCCACACAGCTAGATTGCTGCGACAGATAGACCCAGTCAGTGGAGGAACTCAATGGGGGCCCAGCCGGCAACAAACAGAAACTTAAAAGGGTTGTCTCACTACAAGGATTGCTTTATATGTTAAAGATCTTGCAAAAACAAGTCACTTTGCAATATATGTCCACTAACAGTGTCCTACCTATTCCTAGATATCCCCTCTTGTATGGGCTGCATCAGCTCCTCAGGTCACTATAGCTACAGACCTGTTTGATCTATCCTGATAGGCTGCCAGCGCTGGTTGCTATAGCTACAGACTTGGCTTCTACTGAAGCCTAATAGAAGCCAGTAAACACACCCCTGAATTCAAAATAAAACCAAGAAAACAGGACTGAGGTAAGATAAATCAATATAGTGAAACAACCTGTATGCAGCCCCCTCGGTGTCTGTGCACAGTCGGGACGGTGTGACTCTATATATGTGTGTCTTGGTGTCTGTGATGTATGTAGTATCTAAGTAAATGACCAGTATTCAGTGCAGGTTAAAGAGGGCTCCCACAACTAAAACATGAAGTAAAATCTAGTGTGTAAACAATCAAAGAATCACAGTCCACTAGTATCAATGTGTGACCGGTGTGTGCAGGATGTGTGTAGCGTGTGACCGGTGTGTGCAGGATGTGTCTGGCGTGTGACCGGTGTGTGCGGGATGTGTCTAGCGTGTGACCGGTGTGTGCGGGATGTGTCTGGCGTGTGACTGGTGTGTGCGGGATAAGTCCAGCGTGTGATCTGTGTGTGCGGGATGTGTACGGCGTGTGACGAGCGTGTTCGGGATGTGTCCGGCATGTGACCAGCATGTGCGGGATGTGTCTGGTGTGTGACCAGCGTGTACAGGATGTGTCTGGCATGTGACCAGTGTGTGCGGGATGTGTTTGGCATGTTACCGGTGAGTGCGGGATGTGTCTGGCGTGTGACCAGCGTGTGAGGTATGTGTCTGCCGTGTGACCAGCGTGTGAGGTATGTGTCTGGCGTGTGACCAGCGTGTGAGGTATGTGTCTGGCATGTGACCGGAGTGTGTGGGATGTGTCTGGAGTGTGACCGACGTGTGCAAGATGTGTCTGGCATGTGCAGTATGTGTCTAGCGTGTGACTTGCGTGTGCAATATATGTCTAGCGTGTGACCGGCATGTGTGGAATGTGTCCAGCATGTGACTTGCGTGTGCAATATGTGTCTAGCGTGTGACAGGTGTGTACGGAATGTGTCCAGCATGTGACCGATGTGTGCAGAATGTGTGAGTGGCGTGTGCAGTATGTGTGAGTGGCGTGTGCAGTATGTGTCCAGCATGTGATTGGCATGTGCAGAATGTGTCCGGCATGTGAGTGGCGTGTGAAAGATGTGTCTGCCATGTGTGGGATGTGAGTGGTGTATGTGGAATGTGTCTAGTGTACACTATTTATCCGTCATTCTTGATAAAACATGTGATCAGTTTTTTTTTTTTATTACTATTTTTTTTATGGACGGGGGGAGGTGAGGGGGCCCCATTGAAAGGTTTGCTATGGGGCCCTGCCACTTCTACTTACGCCACTGGTATACATGTTATGTTTTACTTTGCCATTTTTTTTTATGCCATTCATCTTGTGGGTTAAATAACATGACAGATTTATAGGTCATGTTGATACACATGTTGATACCAGCTCTGAGTTCTCTTATTCTTAATATTATCTGTAATGGGGAACGGCCAGTGAGTGTGATTTACTTTATTTTTTTGTGTTTGTGGTTTTTTTTTTCCTTTTTTTTCACTTTTATACTTGTTTTTACTTGTACCAAGGGGTATGACTGTACTGCTACGTATCATAGTTGTCACTCACTGTCAGTCATAATGCCTGGCCATGAGTGGTGGCATCACAGGCTTTGTTAGGCTTCCAGGCTGCCATAGAAGCCATAGGGACCCCTCGATCGCATAGCGGGTCATTGATGGAGACAGAGGGAGCTCCTTCCCTTTGTCTTTCCCTTCCTTAGCTGCTGTAGTCGCAATTGACCGTGGCATCTAAAGGGTTAATCATCTGTGAACAGATTAAGTGCATGAAGCTGTAATATGCTTGTTGTGCAGCCTCTGTCTGTGAACCCGCATGATGTCCAAGACAGACCAGTACGTCAATTTATGGGAACACCTTCACGAACAAGGCCGACTAATATGCCAAATGTCGGTCATAGGTTAAGTGGTTTTGAGATTTTGTATGCTATATAGTTACACGTTTAGTGTGGTTGAAAACATATACATGACCATCATGTCCATTTTCTTACATGTAACTCTCCTGGAGAAGGGCACCTCCCAACCCCAACGTAGCTGGTCTCTTTCTCTTTCCAGCTACCGTAACACTCTCGCCAGGTGAGGGGTGTCCCCAACTTCAAATCATAACGGAGCTTTTACACCAAGTCACCACTGCAGACCCACTGCACATCGCATGATGTTCTCCAGCCATCGTGGTCCAAGCCTCTTCATAGCATTACAACCACCAGGCCTGGAGTGTTATAAACTCTTCACTTCATCTGTCTGTCACTGTATGCTGTTCCGAGAGCCATTTGTATGCTAAATCCCAGTTGGCGGACAGAAAACATTTTTTCCTCCTCCCCATACTAACATATTGCGCCACGCCACAGTACATCACCATTAACAGATTCCTGTTGCCCTCCCCCCTCTTAACTTTGTGTATGATACTGTAGGGAGTGGGACCACCTCCACAAACAGTGGCGCATGTATATTGTGTAAAGTGTATATTGGTTGGGAAGGGGTTAAGTAACTCAGCAATTTGTGAAGGCAGTGTGAGGTGAGGGGGAGAGGCTGCAGGTACACAATTATAAGTAAGGGTCTGCCATGTGCGACAGTAAAAGTGGGAGACTTGAAGCAAGAAATTGTGTTAAATGTGTTCCCAATTATCCAATAAAGGATCACCTAGCCTTAAGCTGTGAACCAAGTCATACCATCCCATTCCACTGGAAAGCTACTCATAGTGAAAAAGGGAGACTGCAATAGAGCCAGACCAAGAGGGAAAAACAGTCCAGCAAAGTAAAGGTGAATTCACACAGCTTATTGCAGGCGTATTGTGATGTGTACTGTGTGTGCCGCTATATGCCTGCTGCTTTAGAAGTATGAGATGGCTAATGTTCCATAACTGCTATAATTTTAAGTTAATTGCGGGCTATACTTTGGACATATTGCAGCGCAATTACACCAGAAGTATGGCCTGCAATTATGCCATGTGAACATTCCCTCATGATGGACAGTAGGAGGAACTGTCCGAGGGACAGTTTTAAATTTAGTAGCTAGCATTCTCAGGAAAATTTGCAACACAGATGTTTTTTTAGGGACTAGTCCCTAAAGAAAGAGTCCAGCACAGCAAGTTGTAAAGGACGCGCCAGCACAGGCACAGCTGGGGGGAGACGCAGCATGACCCCGCATGCGGGGACGTGCGTGTCATGCCGGTGCGAGTAGGTGGAGCCTGGGGGGCGGTTAGTGAGCGCTGCAAGCCCGGGAAAATCAGTTGGTGCGGCGCTCTGACAGAGTGACCCACCCTCCCACCTGAGATGTTCTTAGTGTAAGGAGTGGGGTGTGAAGGTGACTTGTTTGTGTGTGTTAGGTGTCATAGTAGCCTTTAGCGGTAGGGGTCCTTGGAGTTGATGGTACAAATTGGTGTGAGAGAGTCATAAGGAGGTTGATTCCCTCGGTATATGGTGGATTAAGTTTGGTCTGTCGAAGATGGGGGGCTTCTGCAGGGTAAAGTCCCTGGGAGCTAGTAATCAGTGGTGCCATTAATATGGCTTTGTATCCTCTTTGAATTTGGGAAAAATTTGAAAAAGAAACAAAGAGTGAACATTCACTATATTTTATTTACTATTTTGCCGTAGGCAAACTTAAACTCTTTTTTTCTCTATATTGAATGAACTTTTAATTTTACCTATATTAAAACAACACCTAAAGTATTAAAATTAGCACCAATTTTCCTCTTAATTCCTCTCAATTTCCTATTGCCAAGTACCTACAACTAGGTTCAATAAACCAAGTACCTTCAATAAAGCAATAGGTGGGTGATAAAGTCCCTATATACAGTGTATTGATCCTATCTCAAAAATGATCTAACTCGGACAAGGTTCCCTAGTATATTGGGTTAATTCAAATATTCAAAAAGAGTCCTTCTGCAGCAGGACAAGGGGAAAACGAGTGTCAAGGTTAAAATTTGTAGCCGATCTCCCAAACATGTTTTGCCAACACAATGGTGTCATCAGGGGAAAGAGGTCCGGTCAGAAGCTACTAACAAGAGCCACTATTTAAACTAAATCCTTGGTCCTCCCTTCAAGAACATCTACCAATGGCTGATGCTCTCTTCACACTCAGCCAATGGATTTCATCATTGATCTCCGAGTAAACTGTGATCGGCATTACCATTAGTCCATTCCACCTACCATCACTTCCCCCCATACTATGCAGGGACGTGCGCGTCATGCCGACTCAAGTAGGCGGAGCCTGTGCGACGATTAGTGAGCGCTGCAAGCCCGGGAAAATCAGTTGGTGCGGTGCTCTGACAGAGTGACCTGCCCTCCCACCCGAGATGTTCTTAGTGTAAGGAGTGGGGTGTGAAGGTGGCTGGTTTGTGTGTGTTAGGTGTCATAGTAGCCTTTGGCGGTAGGGGTCCTTGGAGTTGATGGTACAAATTGGTGTGAGAGAGTCATAAGGAGGTTGATTCCTTTGGTTTATGGTGGATTAAGTGTGGTCTGTCGAAGGTGGGGGGCTCCTGCTGGGTAAAGTCCCTGGGAGCCGGGAATCAGTGGTGCCATTAATATGGCTTTGGTGTCCCCGAGCCAGTGGATGCGGCTGGGGGTAATGGCCATTGTTTTTAACTATTTGATCGCCAGATCTTGTAGCTTCAAGGACCACTGCCTCATTACTGGAGAAATGCACTATTAGTATCAGTATTATTTCTATGATTGTTAATTTATTCTGTTATGTTTATGGATAGTTATATTTATATGGATGATTTATGAATAAAAGTTTACAATTTTTCCGATGATTTATATGTTTGTATGTTAATAAAATGGCTGCAGTGGCCAATTTAATCCAACCTGTTGTCTTATGTTCTTTAAGTTAGGAGGGGAGGTTGGGTTAGGAAGAGAAAGAAATATGCTGGGGATGATTTGGACAGCAGTCTGTATAAATTAGACAAACATCAGAGGCCGAAGAGTGTATAGTTCAAAAATTACAAATACATCTTTATTAGTGACATACATAAAACAACAATCATTATTAAAAAATAGGCATATCAAGGAGTCCAAAAAACTACAGGCATATGTAATTCCAAAACATGCACAAGGTATATAGATGTAAGTATAAATGGGGTACTCCAAAAGTATTAAAGGCAGTATCTATAGGTCAAGAACTATCACGTATGAATAAGTAATAAAAATGATATAAAGAGTAATAGAAATATACAATGACCTATAGTTGAATAGCTGCAGATACAGATATGAGTATACCTCAAAAATACAGGATTTCCCCAGCATAAAGGAATAAAAAGCCCTTACCCCAGCTCCAAAAAGCTACGGGCATATGTAATTCCTTATTATGCAAAAAAATATGTAGATCTAAGTATAAATGGGATACTCCAAAAGTACTGAAGGCAGTATCTATGGGTCAAAACATATCACATATAAACAAATAATGTGAGTGGTTGTAGAGAGTATCAAAATATCAATGACCCATAGTTAAATAACTGGGGAAAGGGAAGTGAAAGTATACCTCTAAAATATAGGAGGTCACCAGCATGAAGGAAATAACACCCGGCCCCCAAACCCGCGCGTTTCGCTTTATGCTTTCCTCAGGGGGTGTTTATAGTAGGATTCCATGCTGTTTTAAATATATCCAGGTAAATGACTTAACCAGCTGCGACTAACGCGGCGCAGGCGCCGTGTTCGGAGGGAGACGACAAACCGTGCCCCGCTTCCGGCCGTCATATGCATGCCATGCGCGGATGCAAAGCACATCCGGACATGCGCGCCGCACATCAAGACGCCGAGCGAGAGCCGGGCGTCAGAATCCCCCACACGGGGCATGCGCACAATGCGCTCATGGAAAAAGATGTGCATGGCTAATATTAAAGTGTCCTGGAGTGTATTAAATGTAACAAGGAGCCCTTGTAATATCTACATTAATGGGGAGCTCACAGCCAAGTAAGAATACATATAATATAAATCGAGCCAAACACCATAATTAATCACTACCCTAGATCTAAAGCACAAAATTAATAAATATAAAGACAACAAATTCCACAAAGCCTTATAACAATCACAACTTAAATTTCAAGATGCCATCACACATAAATAACAAGAATAAAGCACGATAATTATATAATCACCGCATTCAGTGCCTCCAAAATGATCATCCAACAGGTACATAATCAAAAGATCACAGTGATCCAGATCCGGCATCGTTGTCAATTGTAGAAAGGTTCCTGTCGAAGGACTATTTTATGATGGACATGTATATAATGTGGGAAAATAAAGAAACAGAAAATATGGAGTTAAAAACAAATAAAAAACAATATGACGATGGAGAGACAAGGAAAGATCAAAGGGGAAGACGTAGAAAAAATGTAAAAACCTTTCACTAAGTCCAGCCATTAAATTAACACGAAGAAAAAAACATGCAAAGAGAAGGCGATCTAAGGACATTTAAAGAAATGACGCAAAACTTAATTTTTCGTTGAGTCCATGGGGGCCATTGAGTTTAAAGATATAATCACCTAGTTTCCTTTTGTTCCAAACAACGCATCGCGTTGCCACCTCTGATCCCAAGATGGACTAGGTCAATACCACACACTTTTAACCCCTTAAGGTCCCAGCCTGTTTTGGCCTTCCTGACACAGCCCTATTTATGAAATCTGAATGTGTCCTTTTTTTGAGAATAAATTTTTGAACTTTTACCTATCCATGGATTCAGAATTGTTTTTTTTCGTACACATTGGCTTTAAGTTAGTAAAAATTTTATCCAACAATCCTTGTTTGTTTTGAAAAATACAAAATTCATGA